>CM074718.1:94891945-95159445 GCA_037306005.1 Rhinophrynus dorsalis | reverse complement strand
TCATCCTAAAATTACATCTCTTTTCTTTTGTGCACAAGGCTCTAATGATGAACACCACAGATTAGCAATTCTGGTGCAAAAATCAACCACACTACAGGGAATAAACAGTAAATTAAATAAGAATTTTAACCTCTTGAATTCTTGAGAGGTCTCCAACTCATTGCCAAGCAATTCTCTAGATACGTTTATTCCTATATTCTACTAATGACCTATTCAAGGACACAGAGGTCACGCTATCTCAGTGGTAATATGAGGCCCTCCCCAGCTGTAGCCAGACTACATCTTTCATTATTTCCTACCAGCCGCTGACCTGCGGGGAATTATGGGAGTAGTAAAATTAGCTCAAAGTTGACATTTGACACTGTGTCAAACATCAAGCATTGGCTAATTTAATTTTAATGTTACCTCTTCACATTATGTTGTGGGAACAGAAAGCTGCAAAGTGACCAAAAGTCTAACAGAATACCTCCAGAAAATGGGTATGTTTTCTGGTTAGATGCTTTAACCACTCTAATAGAATCGAGCCCCAGGACTGTATTTTGAGACCCATGGTGCATAGTCTTACCGCAGAGGTCTGCCCAGAATTGTACAACTCTGGCAGCAGTGTGAGTGTGCTCGCAGAAACATCTTTGTCCAGAATGCCATATATTATAGGTGGCACAGACGTGAAAAGAAGGTTGAACAAGATTAACATCCAAAAATCTGTCATAGATGTTCCAGAGAATCCACAGAAGAACTGGTACCAAAACAGAAGATTCACAAACATCTGGGGAAAAAAAGAAAAAAAAAGTTCCTTATCCCACTTCTAATAGTTCTTTACTGTTTTATGCAAGTCATCACCTTCACTGCTATTTACTGTCATTACAATATGTAGCTCTTATTTCTTGGAGGCTTTCTTGATAGATCACAGTTTCTAATGCCAAAATCTCATAACCTATATTTGGGATTTATAAACGAACCCTTCGCTTAAAAAAGGTCAACCGTCACCTGGATAGTACACTATCTGCCTAAAAGTGGTAAAGACTGCATTGTGAGCCCAGACCGACCAAGGGGGGGTGGGTCTGCCACTTCATAGTTGCTCCCAAGACAGACACAATGAATCTCCAGATTTGAAGTCTTGCAGTTCCACCTTGTTGGGCTGCAAGCACAGTCCACATAGTCCCAAGCCTGCTACTTGGGGGCTTATGGAGGCTTCCTGTGCAAGCAGTGGTTTCTAACTCACAGACTGATGAAGATCAGTTTAATGACCCCCTTAACAGCTAACAGCAGTAGTTTTGGGGGTTCACAACACAGCTTCCGAGCCTTTTAATAGCTCCCACATGAACAGACTGGATAAAGCTTGCTAGCTAAACTTTAATCCTTTAAGTGCCAGAGGGATATGCTACGCATTGCTCTGCAGGATGCTGCGTAGCCCTCTGGCACTCAAAGGGTTAAGATCAGAGTTCTATTCAGACAAAATCACAATCTGAGCAGTTTTACAGCTACTGAAGTGCAAATTTAGGGTATTATACAAAACTGCACCACAGGGAACAAATACAAATTCATCCAAACTTCCACTGATTTCAACAAGAATTAAAAGCCTAAGTACATCAATGGGAGTTTATATTTTTAGATTTCTCCCTCTTCAAACACAATGACTGCAAATTCACAGATCATGTTCCATAAGCACCGAGTGAAACGCTGACATCACCTGTCCCTACAGATAACCAAGATCTGCAGGGCAGAGAGAGAACAAATGGGTGAGTTAAGTTGTGGGAGCTTTGCTCCCTTATCTGTCCGTACACAACTTATAATAAAGAGAGGCTTTAAGAGTGTCCCTTTACTGCCCCATTAAAAGGCAGATTTCAATAGTGCTACAATAATACAAGCAACTGCAGATACAACGTAACAAATGCATATCCAGATCTACTTGCAGGGCACCTACCCAACTCTTTCTATTAAACAAATTAAGAGAAACTTATTCCTACAAGTATAGTTTCCTTAAACCTCATTACTCAATTGGAGTTGTGATAAACACAAATCTGAATTCACTTTTTATTATATTTTTGAACGTTGTACATACCACATTCTTGTAGAAGAAGTATAGGATCATATTGGCGAGTCGTGTGTAACACCAATGGCCATGCACCAGGAGCAACTTCCTCAGATGTTTGAAGTGCGAGACTGCAAAGTCACTAGACATTACCGCCTGTGAGGAAAATAGGGGTGACAGTATAGCAAGCTGAGAAAAATATTACACATTCATCAAATAATTTAATCAGATTTGCAAAACGGTTGAATTAGTAAAAGTAAAAAAAAAAAAAAAAAAAAAAAGCAATCTGGAAAAAACAACCTTAAAAGGAACAATGACAACTCAAAATTGCCACTGATTTACATAATTTTTAACCCCCTTGATGGATAGAGAAGTTCAAATACATTGATTTGCAAAGACTGACTACAGCAGGACCTAAGTAAATGGGTCATTATAAAAACTGACATCTACAGGACTTAAAGGGATGGTAATGTTTCACAAAAATGCAGTTCTGATTAATCTTCATAATATTTGGGCCATGGACAGTGTTATTTCAATACTGGCACTTTGTAGTTCAGGAGTAATTGAATGATAAACTATCCCCCTCCTGCAACTTTTACTGATGTAAAAGTGCTCACCTGACAGCCGCAAGACTGTCCAGATGGATCGCAGAGAGGGGGCAATCTTCAGTGAGCATAAGGAAAAACCTGTCAGGGGGGGGGGGGGGAGGGTTTTCCTTATACTTACAGTAAGAAGATTGTCCCTTGCTACAAGCTGTCTGTTCAAGAGACCATATTCCACATCGGACTGGATGCGGCTTACAATAGGTAAAAGGGGTGGGAGGGGGATACTTTATCATTCAATTACTCCTGAACTACAAAGTGGACAGTATTGAAACAACACTCTCCATGGCCCAAATACTATGAAGATTAATTTGAGCTCCTTCTTTTGTAAAACATTACTATCACTTTGTCACTGACAAAATATACACAGGGGTCTCTAACTACATTAACTATTTTAGTGCCAGAGGGGTATGCAATGGACTGCATACCCCTCTTGCACTCAATAGGTTAATATAGGGTAGAGACTGTAGGGTTTACAGATATAATTGCTTTTGCCCAGGGTGTTGCAGAAAACACTGCAAGGATATCCTGAAAACCTGCACTGTCTCAATCCTTTAGAATGCAGTCTGAGTATGCTGGCATAGAATATAACTATTGATTTGACTGGCTGTGGACTGTCCTTGAGGCAGGTTACTGAAAAGTAGGAATCCCACGCTATAGCACACATACAGCAATTCTGGAGCAAACCAACAGCACCATATTGGGGGGAATCCTCATCAATTTAACAGGGGATTTTAACCCTTGAAGGCAATAAATGTCTCCAACACTTTGTTAAGTAAGGAGTTGGAGACATCTCTAGCACTCAAGGGACTAAAAACCCCATTAACATCAGTTGGAGTGTTTATTTGTCTGCTGTGGTACAAGCTGTTTTACTCCAGGATTGCACCTCTTGCACAAGGCCCACAGTGTTTATTTTATAGGGACCACGGCCAATCTTGTGCAGGGCTTCTGTTATTTTGAAACCAAAAAGGGGTTTGCACTCAATCCCTATCCAAGAACGTAGCAACGATTTGCACTTTGATGCACCATTTACCCCTACAACCCTTAGAGTGTGTCATGATGCTGGATCAGTGAATGATATAGCAGAGAGTTTCTTATACATTTTGGGATGTTTTCAGGAAGCTAAAGAGGTGTTTTTCTGGAGCAAATCAAACACTACACACTTTATTACAGTGCAGTTGATTCACTTACAACATGTTAATACATACTGAATTTTAGAAGAAATGAGAACCTGTTTTTTTGTTCATTGTACTTGTATCATCCACTATAAGGGTCCGATGTTACCCAAATCCCCAAGGATGTAAACGGGCCTTTCAAATATATATATGTTTAGGAAACCATAATACTGGTAGAACTGAACAGTAAGGAGAAGCACACAAACCATATATTGCAAATATGTATTACAGAAAAATCAATTCCAATAAAACGGATGACTCCAAATGAGTACCTGCATGCCCTCTTGGCCAGATATGCCCACACCGATGTCAGCAACCTGAATCATGCTCACATCATTGGCACCATCACCTTTCAACAAAAACATTAGAAGAGTAAGAGGAATGAACTAGCGTAGAAGACATTATCCCCTTGGAAACCAAATGGTGTGCAACGCATTGCTTTGACAAGTGTTGCACACTCTCCTAGTCCTCAAGGGATTGAACAGTGTAGGGCAAAAAAAAAAAAAAAAAAAATTCAGACTCTCCGTGGCCAATCACCTTCTTCCCTGCTTACAGGCTTTATGCAAAAAGAAAGATGTACAATTCTGATCCGTACCAACTGCACCATGGGAGAACAAATACAAATCCTCACTGGTTTAACCCTTGGTATCAGAGGGGTATCCAGTGCATTGTTTTACAGGATACGTGTTTGTCATTCAAAAGGTTAAATGTGGCTTTTATCCGTTTGAATCCTATGGAGGTCTACAATGTGAGAAAAAGTGCATTGAAGGCCTCTCTAGCATTCGGTGGGTTAAAAACCTCATTGATACTATTGGTTCGCTCCAGAATTGTACTTCCTGTAGGAGAAGAATTCTAAATCAAACCAGCTGCATCAACAGGGGACAAATGACCCTTTATATGCTAGAGATATTCATTGTAAAGCAATGCAACGGAGACCTCTAGCGTTAAGGGGGTAAAATAATTGATCACCCTACTTTTCTAGAGTGTGGTCTTTAACCCTTTGAGTGCCAGAGGGGTATGCAACGCATTGCAAAGCAATGCGTTCTGTACCCCTCTGGCACTCTAAGGGTTAATCTGTTATAAGTAAAAAGTATTTAGTGATATTTATGACTGTGTAGAAAAATTAACAGGATACAACGTCAATGGAGAAATACTTGTGGAAAGTAGTTTTATTCCCCACTTTGCCTGCAGACTTCCCATTTGTAAAATATCCCTACAGGCTATACTGTGTTTAGATATATAGCCAAGTAGGAAAAGGAGATCTGCAAAAACACATCTTACTCATTTCATAACCTTCTTATAGAATGAAGAAGGGAATTAACGTGGGTCAGGGGTGGAGAGAAATCCTAACTCCACCATTCTGCAACAAAGTTGTACACTGCCCATTAATAAATACAAGCCAATGACTAATCATACTGGCATCCAATCACACAGGTTTCATGTACATGATATTATACATTCTGTTTCTATATAATGTCCTATACGAGTCATGAAACACGCCTCTTTGGTTACAAGGACTTCTATTCTCTAATGTACTGTATGATAAACCAGTCCCAGTCAGGTGAAGCACTTGGCAGACAAGTCGAACCTCTTACCAATAGCTGTCATTCCAGTAATAATTATGTTTTGTTAAATTATTAACTGTACTAGACATCCCTCTGGCATGTTTAACCTTTTGAGTACTTGAGGGGTATGCAAAACATTCCTCTGCAATGCGTTACCTATCCCTCTGGCACACAAAGGGTGAAGAGTTAAATCTACACCTTTTTAAGCTTTACTAGAGTTAAAGATACAGTACGCTGCTCCGTAGCTAGCTACCATAATACAGTGTAAGAGAACCAAGCACACAAGCAATTCTGGGGCAAACCAACTATTCCATAGTGGAAAAAAATATTCCACTGGTTCCTATTGATTTAGACAGGGCTTTCAATCCCTTAGGTCTCAAACGCATTGTGTGGCATTATGTCGGAGACCTCTTCACATTAAAGTGGATAGAACCCCTAATTCTATCCATAGGGATTTGTATTTGTTCTTTACAGAGTACCTGGTTTGCACTAGAATTGTTCTACTTTGTGCTTTTACACATAAGAGCCTATTAAGTAAGCTAAAGAGATGCAGTACTGCATCATAGGGGACAAATGAAAATTCCCCAAATCCCCACTGATCTAACTGGTGATTTTAGCCCTTTGAATGCTAGAGATGTCTCCAATATACTGCAAAGCAATGCGTAACAAGACCTCCCCCCTTGCACTCAAGGTGTAAAAAGCCCCATTTAGATTCATGGTGATCTTCATCTGTCCCCTATGGTGCAGTTGGTTTGATCCAAAATTGTACCTCTTTTGCTTCCCAAATATAGCCAGACTGACCTAGACAAGCACACAATCCCAAGGTGATGATGGCTCCTGCTCATACGGGGTCTGACAAGTGACATACTTCCTCCCTGCTCAAACCTTACACTACTACTGTAACTTGTGGTGTTTGCCTTCAAGAAAGCCCAATATTACCTCCCAAATTGCATGTTCCTTTAATAAAGAATATAAAACCATCAGATATTCTAACCTACACTTAATAAAAATAAGTTATAATTTCACTTACCAATGGCCAACGCCATCACCTGCAGGTTATTCCGGACCAGTTTAACTACCTTGCTTTTCTGGAGAGGTGTCGCCCTGCAGCAAATGACAGCCCGGCACCTGCTAGTGAGATGGAGGAACTTTGCCTGCAGACTTTCCTGCAAAGCAAACTCCAGGGTCAGGCCATCAATTACCAATCCATAGTGCAGAGGTGTGGTCTCATAATGGGGACCAGGTAACCGGTGGGATTTCTTTGAGGGATCGTTTTGGGAAATGGCACGTTCAATTTCCTCGATAATAATGTTCATCAAAACTTCACAGGTTTCCTTAAAAAGAATATTAAGTTATGTCATTCACAATTCATATGGCTTTACTCTCACCTTTGCAAGAAAAACCATTATAAATGAACAGGTACATCCTAAAGTTTTTAAACATGCAATTAATAAGTGCCAACGTGTCATTTTTTATTTTTTGTATTGCAAAAGCCTTACAGGACATAAACTTGAAACTGAGAGAAATCTCAATGTATTTCTCTTGGTAAAACTCTGTAAATAAATATATTAAAAAATAACATGGCTCAAACTATTGTTTTAAACACAAAAAGGCTAAAACAAGATACCAGTTCATTTTAAAAATCCTAATAAATTGTTATAAGGATCCAGTTTCATTTTAATCTTTCCATGTTCTTCAAGCTGCTCTGAGAAAAAGATCGTTCACATTATGCTTACTTTTCCTTGTTTGCTTAATGTGAAAATCTTGTCATTGTGTTCCAGCAATTTGCAGGCATAAGCTATGTTAACTGCAGTCTCTTGCTTATCTCCAGTCAGCATCCAGATTTTAATACCAGCTTCCCTCAGTGACTCAATTGTATCAGGGACACCTTCCTGCAGTCGATCTTCTATTCCTGTTGCACCTGATGATGAAAAATATACAGTTGATCAAATTTGGAGAAATCACTATTGCTGGCTTCCTTTAACTTGGCAGAGAAGTACTATTTAAAACATAGATCAAAATTATTGTAGAGGAGGAAACAGGATTAAAGAAAAGGCATGGGGGTGGGGGAAATGGGCTCATTCATCTAATAAACACGAACCCTTGTTGCAGCCTGATTAAAAGCAATTCAGTATATTTCAAAGCATGCACATCTTTAACTCCTTAAGGACCGTGAAAAATCGGAGGTCGATTTCACTTAAGGACTGGAGCAATTCTGACCTTTTTGATTATGTCTTTGTTCAACAGTTTTCTCCCTCTAAGTACTTTATTTTACCCATGAAAATTATATACAGTTTTTTTAACGCACAAATAGGTCTCTCTTTTGATACCACACTTATATGGATAGCCCACCATTTATTTTAGTAAAATTAAAGAAAAAAAAAAAAAATAATTTGTTTTTTCTCTTGGGATCATTTGGGCACAATGGGTTAAACTTTTATGGACACTGCATGAAAGGTATGACTGACTCCGGTACCGGAGCGCTCAGTCTCAGCCGGGAATTAATGATGGCAGCGTGCACGGAGGCGTGCGGTTATCATTTAACCCATGACAGTCCAGGACTGTCATGGGTCGTTAAGTAGTTAAAGTACCAGTAACATGAAATGCTCATAGTCCAGCTGGTAACATGGGGGAAACGGAACAGATTACCATGAATGAGCTGTATGATCTTATAGGTATTACTGAAATCTGGCTGGCTGGTATACATGACTGGGCAGTCCATCTAGAGAGATATTCATTTACATGAGACATTGGATTGATAAGGGGTGTGTGTTAGTGCATGCCGTGTGCACGTATGTGTGCCCACCTGGGGAGGAAAATCCCTGTATGTAAAGCAAGCCTTAAAACCCAGTATAAGGGAAGCTATTATTGAAGGGTCCAGTGAAAAGGTCAGTTGAAGTGCACACTGGGGTCATACAGAATGGAATGGAAAATGCATCTCAGTTAGGCAGTGTAATCATAAGATACAGTTGTACTCAAAATTATTCAACCCCCATTGAAAATCAGGTTTATTGTCAAAATGTACATACTTTCAGCTGTTTACAATGAACAAACACATAGTAACATAGTTGTTGAGGCTGAAAAAAAGACGTGTCCATCAAGTCTAGTCCATGCCAAAAACACCCTTGTTGATCTAGAGGAAGGCAAAAATAAAACAAAAAAAAGAAACCCTCTGGGGCAACTTCTAATTTAGCCCCAAGTGGGTAAAAAAAAAATTCCTTCCTGACTCCAAACAGCAGTCAGATATTTCCCTTGATCAATATCCAATCTGCTTTGAAGCCATTTGTCATCAATTTCAATATTGTTCTGTGCTAGATAGGCATCCTTTGCTTTTTTGAAAGCAGTTGCATTATCTGCAAGTACAATATGCCAAGGCAAAGAATTCCATAGCTTTATCTCCCTTACTGTAAAGAATCCCTGCCTTTGTTTTAATCAAAAGCACCTTTTCTCTAGTCCTAATGGACGACCTCTTGTTCTTAGCTCAGCTCTTTGCGTAAATAATTGGCTAGTTCTGTATTGACTTTGAATGTATTTGTAAATGGTAATCATATCACCCCTTAGACGTCTCTTCTCTAATGTAAACAAATCCAGTTTGGCTAGTCTCTCTTTATAAATTCGATCCTCCAATCCCTTTATTAGTTTTGTTGCATGTCTCTGCACCTTTTCCAGTTCAACAATGTCTTTTTTACGAACTGGCGCTCAAAATTGTACTCCATATTCTAGATGAGACCTAACCAAGGATTTATACAGAGGTAGGATAATATTAGCATCCCTTGCACTTAAACCTCTTTTTATGCAGGCTACTAGCCTATTTGCTCTTGCAGCAGCTGAGTGACTCTGCACACTGCTGTGAAGTCTATCATCTATCAGCACTCCTAAATCTTTCTCTAATGAGGAATCCCCAAGTTCTTTCCCATTTAGTGTATATGTAGCAAGTTTGTTTCTACAGCCCAAATGCATAACCTTACATTTATATACATTAAATGACATCTGTAACTTTTCTGCCTATTCACTCAGTTTATCTAAATCCTTCTGCAGATCTGTATGTATTTCCTTACATAGCTTAGTGTCATCAGCAAAGAATAACAAATTAAAAAGCAGTGGGCCCAGGACTGAACCCTGTGGCACCCCACTTATGACTTTAGACCAATTTGAAAAGGTTCCATTTACAACAACTCTCTGCCATCTATCATTTAAACCAGTTCTCAATCCGTGTACAAATAACACCGCCCAACCCTAAGCCTTTTAATTTATGCAGTAACCTGTTGTGAGGCACTGTATCAAAGACTTTTGCAAAATCCAAGTATACTACATCAACACCAACTACCCTGTCCAAATTACTACTTACTCTTTCACAAAACACAAGTAAATTAGTCTCATATGATCTATTCTTCATGAAACCTTGCCGATTCCTACCTTCACATAGTTCTGAATAGTGTCAGTTAGCAACCCTTTTAGTATCTTGGCCAAAATCAAACAAAAGCAATTGAAATAGCTCAACACAACTAATGCTTCAAGTGGTTTCCCCAAATTTAATTGAAAATGCAACTTATAACTTATTGTCTAGTGTCCAAAACTGTATTCTGTATTCCAGATGATGCCTTACTAAGGATTTATATAGATATAATTTTATACTCCCATCCCAGGCATCTACACATCTTTATACATGATGGTACACTATTGGTTCTTGTGGCAGATAAATGACAATGCACTCTGCTATGACATATGTTGTCTATCAATACCCCTAAATCTCTCTCTATCAAACATGTAGTTTCTCATTTAGAGTATATATAGCATGTTTGTTTCTGCAAGCGAAATGCATAACCTTACGTTTGTCTGTACCATACCTCATCTCACACTTTCCCACATATTTACTTAGTAGTGAAATTCTTTGCCTCAGGAAAATGTGTTTGCAAGTACAGTAAATGTTTTAAATAAATTACTGGACACTTTTCAACCTAAGAACAGTACTGAGAATGCAGACACTGATAGAGTGGTGATCCAGGGAAATATTCTACTGCCTTTTGGGGTGTGGAAGGAATTTTTTTTACTCACTTGGATCTTAACGGAAAAGGTTTGTTTTTTTTGCCTTCCTCTGGATCAACAAGTTTAATATTGTAAGGGATGAACTCAATGGATGCAGGCTGATCAAATATGTTACTGTGCTGTACCCCTTCTATACTAAATGTAAACTGTCAAGTGCCAAATACACTGGTTGACAGTATATTAAAAAATACATTAAAATATATACAAATATACAAATACAATACAATACAATACAATGACAGGGAGAGCAGTGAGAGCATTCCTCTGTGCTTCCTTCTCATCACATCTCACACCAGAATGTGCTTACTGACATATGGAGGTAGGTATGGACAACATCATCATATTTTACTAGTTCACTGAATTTGTATTTAGTTTCTAGGTACAAAGTATTGGGAGCGAAAGCAAGAACAAAAAAAAGAAAGAACAAAAGAGGGAGGGGGAAAAAAAAAGTGAGAGAGAAAAAGAAAGTGAAAGATAGAGGGAGACCTAGAGAGAGAAAGAACAAGAACAACAAGAGAGAGCAAGACGGACAAAAAAGTGAGCGGAAAAGAGAAATGGAGAGAGAGAAAGAATAAGAGAAAAAAAACAAGATAGATAAAGGATGAACGAAAAAACCAGAGAGAAAGAAAGAGGGGAAAAAAAGGAGGTAGCGAAATGAGAAAAGAGCGTGAATGAGAAAGGAAGTGCATGACAGAAAGCGAGACAGAAAATGATAAGGGCAGAAAATAGAGAAAGCAAAAAAAGAGAAAAAAAAAAGAAAGGGAAAGAAAGGAGCAGGCTCTCACGATAGCGTGCACGAGAAAAGAAGAAAACGAGAAAGTGAACAAAAAATAGTAAGAGAGCGAGCAGGAGCATGAGAAAGAAAATGATAGGGAGAAAATAGTGAGAGAGAAAAGAGAATGAGAATAAACGGATTTTTTTTTTTTTTTTAAAAACAAGTGAGATTTGTAAAAAGGGGAAAGATATTACACATTCTTTTAATACATTATCTCCCAGAATGTGATGCTGGGTTTATTTAAATTATTAGAGGCAACAAGAAAAGAAAATACTACATGTATCAATGACATTTACCAATAGAATATAGATTTGTTTTTAATAAACTACAGACAATCTTGGCATTGTCTCAGCATACAGATGTTTTACACAGGGGAAAAAATATATTTTTGTAGAACATACCAAGCAGTGTGAGTTTAGTTTCCACTTTTAGTGCAGAATCGTACAGTAGCTCTTCCCGATTATCAATACTGGTTTCTGCCAAGAAATGGGAATGTAGCCATTCTGTATACTCAGAATCAGACATTACCTAAGAACAGAATACACAGGCAGCAGTTATGCTACAAGCATAGGAAATGACCAGCACACAAACATTAACATACAATAACGTTACACTGAGCATCCATAAGATCATGTAGGAAAGGTTAAATACACTGACAAACACACACCTTACTATTTCAAAGAAATCCTAATGGTCCCTATACATCTTTCCCTTGTGCTTTGGTTCAATAGAAAGTGCCATGGACATGACATCCAAGACTGAGTGAAGATGTTTTTGACTAAAAGGGATAGTACTGTTTCACAAAAACAGCAGGTCAAATAATCTTCATAGTATTTGGGTCATGGAGAATGTTATTTCAGTACTGTCAGAGTTGTAGTTCAAGAGTAATTGAATGACGAAATATCTCCCTCCCGCCCTTTTTATCTAATGTAAGCCACCTCCCCTCAGATGTGGAGTCTGGCCTTGAGACCAGACAGATCACAGTAAGGGGCAATCTTCTTACTGTGATCATAAGGAAAACCCTGCCCCCTTGATAGGTTTTTCCCTTATGCTCACTGAAGGTTGTCCCTCTCTGCAGTCCATCTGGACAGTCTTGCTGCTCCGAGGTGAGCAGTGTTAAATGAGTAAAAGGGGTGGGAGGGGGATACTTAATCAATTACTCTTGAACTACAACACTGACAGTATTGAAATAACGCTCTCCATGGCCCAAATACTATGAAGTTTAATTGGAGCAGGTTTTATTGTGAAACATTACCATCCCTTTAAGCAGGCATACTGCGCAAGTCTACTTAACATCTGTGCAGTGCAAAGCAATGCATTGCACACTACTCTGTTTCTTAAAGGGATAGTAATATTTCATAATAAAAGCATATCTAATTAATCATCATAGTATTTGGACTTTGGAGAGTGTTATTTCAATTCTGTCAGAGTTGTAGTACAAGAGTAATTCAATGACAAAGTATCCCCCTCCTGCCCCTTTTACTGATGTAACACTGTTCAGCCAGATCAGAAGGGAGGTGCCCAGTTAGACTGCAGAGAGGGACAATCTTCAATTAAGATAAGGGAAAAAGCTGAAAAGATTGTCAAGGGGGGCAGGGCTTACATTGTTCTGATAGGAAGAAGATTGTCCCTTGCTGTTATTTGTCTGGTCTATGGACTACATTCCACATCTGAGAAGAGATGGCTTACACTAGGTAAAAGGGGCGGGAGGGGAAACTTTGCTTGTGAATCTCTCTCAAACCATAAAGGTTTGAGAGATAAGACTTATATCGTTCTTCATGTTTTTTTAATGCCTAAAAAATAAAATAAAGATAAAACGAAGTATTACTATCCCTTTAAAGGGATCGTAATACTTAAAATGTAAAAATATATATTTTGTAGGGTTTATCCCCCTGAGTAAAACAAGGGTACTCCCACTGTTGAGAGATATTTTATTACAAAATTATAACAGCTCAAACTTGAATTTTTTAGGTGCAATATCACAGTGGCCTGAAAATTTACAGTGGTGCGGTTGCTACACCATCCTATGGACTGCTCTGGTCTGAAGACCATAAATCTCCATAGGATGATGTAGCAACAGCGCCACTGTAAATTTTCAGGCCACTGTGATATTGAACCTAAAAAATTCAAGTTTGAGCTGTAATAACTTTTGAATAAAACACCTTTCAGCAGTGGGAACACTTGTTTTACTCTTGGGGATAAACACTACAACATATATATATATTTTTTTTTTACATTTTAAGCATTACTCTCCCTTTAAAGGGTTAAGATTACCATGTATGGCTAGTGAATGGTCCTGCTACCATAGAGACAATGGGGGTTATGGGCAAAGGTGTGATAAGGAGGTGATAAAGCAGAGATAACTTATCCAGTGATATCACTTTTCCATTTCATAGGTTATGCTATAGAGCCTATGCGTTAAGATTTCTCCAAATTTGGAGAGATCTTAGTGCATTGGCAACATAGAATAAAACAGAATTGGAGAAGTGATATCACTGGAGAAGTCATCTCCACTTTATCACCACATTATCACACCTCAGTGCACCTCCCCCAACATCTCCTTTTTAACTATCAGTCCTGGGTGTCATCTCGAACTACAGAGACAGTCAAAAATGCATAGGGGCCATTAGGAATTTCTCTCAACATTAATGTAAGAGGAAATATATTATTGGGAGCTGTTAGTTCTCCATTAAGGCCTTTAGTGATTTAAATGTAATTAGAAGTCCCCAAAAATGGACTGGAATTCAACAGAAAGGAAATTAACCAACAGAGAAGTAGCTCTCCAGCTGGGTTCCATGGAACTCCATGCCTCTCTGATGAAGTACTATTGCATTGGAGACATCTCTAGAATTCAAGGGGTCAAAATTCCCATCTAACTCTATGTGAATTTGCACCACAATTCCTCCATTATGTTTTGAGCATTTACAGCCCTTAGTCTCTCTTGTAATTTTAATACATACAAGCAGGCCAATACATTAGATAATGATATCATGCTAAAATCCTTGGATGCAAATTCAGATTTCTCTAGGATCCAATGGGTTAAAGGGTTTGGTTGTTAGAATTCAATATGGTCTGAAACAAGAGGGTCCTGGCACCACAAACATTTAAGAATCACTGCAACAGACGATGGGGAGTACCGAGGTGTAATGCATCCCCCCAATATACAAACAGACTAATTCTCATGCTGAAGAAGAACAGGAGGAAGAGATAACTGCTGTAGGAAACAGTAATGAGCCACTGGCTGCCACATGCTACCAAGTACACAGGTGGGACAATGTTCCCTCCAAAGTGTGTGGTCACACATCAGTTTCTACACCCCACTAGGCAGAGGCACTCCTGATCAGAGAGGAAACAGCAGATACCCATTAAGTAACTGGTGCCTTCTTTAATGCACCGTGGAAAGGCAGCATAACAATTTCCTCTTCGTTAAAGGGATAGTAATGTCTAAAATAAAGTAGGTCTCCGAGTCTTCTCTATTATAAACATAACACTTTGCGCTATGTTTAATAACTTACATTGCAGATCTTTAAAACTACAAAAAAGTAAAAGGATCCCCCTCCCACTCCACCCCTCCCCTCTGAGCTACAATCAGGTCCTGGGACTGGACGGATGCAGGGAGGGACAAATTAAGTCAGAAAGAATAAGGAAAACCTTGCCCCCTTGACGTAGGAGGGCAGGCCTTTCCTTTGATTACTGAAGATTGTCCCTCGCTGATCTCCATCCTGAGCACGCTGAGATGCAGCATGACGTGGCCTGAAGGGGGATCCTTTTACATTGAATAGCTTTAACACTACAGAAAAGTTATTAAACATAGCGCAAAGTGTTATGTTTAGAACAGAGAAGACTCGGAGATCTACTTTATTTTACACATTACTGTCCCTTATGGTGAAGGAAGGGAAATACAGAGCATGAGCAACAGCAGCACAATAAGGCTGATACACTAAGAAACTGGAGTCAGTCTGGAGTAAACCAATGGCATCACTGGGGATAAATACAAATCCCATTAATGTAAATTAGCTGTTTAACCATTTGATAAGAGCAAAGTAATACATTGGAGATCTCCCTAGCATAAGAAAAGTATAAAAGGGGCGAAAAGCTCCAAGTAAATCAAAGGGAATTTTTGTCATCTATGGGGCAGCTGGTTTTCTCCAGAATACACTGGACTGGACCCAGACAACAGGTGCACAGAAATTAGATATACCCTGATGGATCACACTCTGTTTCAGTAGTGGGCACCTTCTAGCCTGTATTCTGTAGTTGGTTACATCTCCTAACATGTTCAGCCTTCCCCTGACTTTCAGTGTGTTAACGCTGCGTAGACAGCCCCTTTTCTATGTAGTTCCCATATATGCAGTGTATTATGATCTTGTGGACTTTGAGTGAAATTGATGCTAATCCTCTTAGTCCATGTGGAACACAGGAACCATGGGGTAAAGTTCACCTTCCTCTGGAGGGCAGGGTACTTCAAAACCCAGGATTCTGAAGTGGAGACTCACATCTTCCCTACACTTTAACCCCACCTCCTATAATAAAAATATTTAGCTACCTTCTTGGCAATACATAAAGTGCGTAGTCCAGCTTTTGCGTATTCATCTAGATGTTTCTGTGTCAACTTTCTGATGTTCTTCTGCAGCATTTCTGTTTTGTTATCTGAAAAAAAAAAGACCGTAAAATGATATTCACCTGCAGCACTCAATCACAAGAGATAATTACAAATGTAAGAAACCATTTTTTTAACAATTTTATCAAAGATTATTTGAACAGAAAATGGCAGATTATATTGCAAAAAGCTCAGCCTTTGCTAGATCTCCTTTGTTGATCCAGGGGAAGGCAAGCAAACAAAAACCCAACTGAAGCCATTTCTAATGCTGCTCCAAGAGGGTACAAAAAACAAATATTATATTATCTCTCTCGCTCTCTTATATTATATAAAATCAGTATGGGCTTACTGTGACGAGACAGCACACAGTAAGAGGAATTTTCAAAGATATCATGAGCAGAAAAGAGCTTCACAGAGTCAAATATTTTCGGTTCATCGTTGGACCTTCATCAGGGCAACCAGTAAATTAAAAGAAAGTATATATATTTTAAATCCAAAGATAACACCCCCCCAGTGTCCAGAACCACCACCAGATGTGACCTCCACATGTGTGCTGTCCACCAGAGAACCAGTGGAGGACTTCACCACCCGGAGGCGGATCCTGGAGCATCAAAGGTGGCTAATCAAAATAAGTGCAAGAAAGAAAAAAACTAGACCAGAGTAGAAAAAACACATAAAACACCAAGAGTACCCCAAAGACTCAAAGCCAAATGAAAAAGAAAAGAAATGTGAAATAGTGAAACATGAAGCAACCTATGTAGCCAAGCAGGATGGCTACGGATAATGTACCACATCGTAGGAAATCGAAGGCAACACTGTGGCATAGCACAGCATACAATACATGCTTGTAAACTGATGACAGTAACAAAGTGAAAAGACACTGAAATGATAACGTGGTGTGCTAGGGGCAAGCAAAGCCACCGGCTGAAGGCAGCAGCACAAACCAGCAGAAATGTAAAAGTATACTGTAGCAGAATGCTGTGCGACGTGAGGAAAACCCGCACCGCAACCAAAAGCCAGGCATGAAGATGAGTAAAGCGGCGCTGTAAAACCACAATCATACCCCATATGCCAAAAGGATACAGGCACATAGGATCGGGTTGCGGCTGCACATAGAGCTACAACGCAAAGGAGACCCGCAACAGTAAAGAAAACATGGCAAAAAGAAATACATAATATACAGATGGTGAACAAAGTCTGTAATATAATGGGAGATGGAGCACTGTATTCCTGTGCTTTCCATCTAATCCATATCCCAGTCAAAAAGTAATATAGCGAAATGGAAAAATCAAGATGAATTAAATTGAAAAAGCATAGTCCACAAATCCCAAAAGAGGATAATATAAACCTCTACCCCTTAGATGCATCTTACCTAATTAAACAAATCCAGTTTGACTACGCTCTATAAAATTAAATTCCTTCATCAGTTTTGTTGCAAATATCTTTAATTTTTTCCCTGTCTAGCAATGTATTTTTAAGAACTGGTACCCAAAACCGTACTCCATTTTATGCAGGAGGTCTTACCAAAGAAATAGTGTAGCTATACCAGTTTTATACATTACTAGCAGTGTGGGACCGCGTTGCCCATCTTATTTTTTTAACCAATGACACAAGGGCACAGAACGCATTGCAAAAAAAAAAAAAAAAAAAAAAAAAAAAACAGACTGGCAATGCTGTCTCACACTGCTAGTGTTGACATGTTGGAGAAGAAAGACATATAAAAGGGGAGAGAGAGGCATGCGATGGAGAAGGGGGAGAGAGAGAGGCATGCGAAGGAGAAGGGGGAGAGAGAGAGGCATGCGATGGAGAAGGGGGAGAGAGAGAGGCATGCGATGGAGAAGGGGGAGAGAGAGAGGCATGCGATGGAGAAGGGGGAGAGAGAGAGGCATGCGATGGAGAAGGGGGAGAGAGAGAGGCATACGATGGAGAAGGGGGAGAGAGAGGCATACGATGGAGAAGGGGGAGAGAGAGGCATACGATGGAGAAGGGGGAGAGAGAGGCATACGATGGAGAAGGGGAGAGAGAGGCATACGATGGAGAAGGGGAGAGAGAGGCATACGATGGAGAAGGGGAGAGAGAGGCATACGATGGAGAAGGGGAGAGAGAGGCATACGATGGAGAAGGGGAGAGAGAGGCATACGATGGAGAAGGGGAGAGAGAGGCATACCATGGAGAAGGGGGAGAGAGAGGCATACGATGGAGAAGGGGAGAGAGAGATAGAGAGAGAGAGAGAGAGGCATACGATGGAGAAGGGGGGAGAGAGAGAGAGAGAGAGAGAGAGAGAGAGAGAGGCGTATGATGGAGAAGGGGAGAGAGATGATGGAGAAGGGGAGAGAGAGATGATGGAGAAGGGGAGAGAGAGATGATGGAGAAGGGGAGAGAGATATGATGGAGAAAGACCTATTATGGTGAAGGGGGGAGAGAGGCATACGATGGAGAAGGGGAGAGAGAGAGAGGCATACGATGGAGAAGGGGAGAGAGAGAGAGGCATATGATGGAGAAGGGGAGAGAGAGATATATGATGGAGAAGGGGAGAGAGAGATATATGATGGAGAAGGGGAGAGAGAGATATATGATGGAGAAGGGGAGAGAGAGATATAATGGAGAAGGGGAAAGAGAGATATAATGGAGAAGGGGAGAGAGAGATATAATGGAGAAGGGGAGAGAGAGATAATGAGAAAGACATATTATGGTGAAGGGGGAGAGAGGCATACGATGGAGAAGGGGGGGGAAGAGAAATATGACTGAGACAGGGAGAGAGTGTGGCATATGATGGAAAAGGGGGAAAGAGATAGAGGCATATGACAGAGAATGGGAGAGAGAGACATGATGGAGAAGGAGGGGAAGAGAGAGAGAGAGAGGCATATGATGGAGAATGGGAGAGAGCGACAAGTAATTGTAAGAGGAATCCTGATGATCGTACTACACAGCGAAGTGCAAACACCAGTGAAAGGCGCCTCATGAAGTAATTGTCCAAATACTTATTGATGAAAAGAGGAAAGAATGTATGAGAGCATGGTGTTTGCACTGCGCTGTGTAGTATGATCATCACGATCCCTCTTACAATTACCGGAGTTCACCATTTGGCAAAATATGCTCCGTTTTTTGTTTTTACATTATTAACCCTTTGAGTGCCAGAGGGGTGCTACACCTCTCACACTTAAAGGGTTAAGTTATGAATGAAAGGAGAAGGCATACCTAATGTAGAGAGGGAGGTGGGAAAAGGGGTTTATTGTGCTTATTTTTATTGCAGCCTAAATCACTGTAACGGATCCCACCCGTTACTAGAGCCTTGTCTGGGCATGGCATTTATTCACCCCTGGGCCCAAGGATTATGGATATTGGACACTCCTTTGTGCCCGGGCATACAATCTCTCAAGCCCTTATCCTGGACTAAGAGACACTGGCTAGCCTTATGTGGATAGGCAGCTGTGCCAGAGGAAAGAGCAATTCAAGGCTTGTGTGCTGCAAACTCTTCTGCCCTGCAAAGGGTTAATTATTTTAGTTTGGGCATATTTACTTTTAATCTGTATTGCTGCCCCCCAAGCCTTTTGCTTAATTATTCAACCCCTGGCCATTGTTAAGGGAATGTATATTCTAGCCACTCAAGTCACTGTATTGAGAACTGTCTTGTGGCCCCCTGCTGTGTGCTAAGCCAATCATGCCTGCCCTATTATGTTTCCCTGAATCATTTGTTGTTGGTTCTCTGACCCTTTGTGATGACTGAATTATCCCTGTAACTACCCCCATTGTGTTCTGCCCTACCATTTGCTGTACCCTATTGGAGGAATTGTGATTGTATTAAGTCTCATGTACGGTGCTCCAAGTTAGTGTGGTTTGAAACTGTATAAATATGCTGTGGTTTGTTGTAATAAAGAGTTATGTTTTGGAGTGAACAAGGAGTCCTGGAGTCTTGTATTGCTTATGGTCTAAAGTGTCCACTCGGATACCCATCTGCGCCAAGTATCCTGAATCGTCGACTGCCAGCTTCCTGCGTCCTACAATGACTTGTAGAAACAGGCCAAAACAAGATGATGAAGGCCTCACCTGCAAGAGCTTAGTTTTATTTCTGTTAATCTACCACTTCTCCACCCTTTCACTTAATTTATTCAAATCTTTCAGTACCAAAAGATTAGGACAGTACCCACTTCAAGGCCATTCATAAAACAAATTAAAAAGCATTGGGACCAGGACTGAATCTTGAGGAACTCCACTTACAACTTTAGACAATCTTGAAAAAATGTTCCAATTACAAGTCTCTGCATTTCATCAAGTAACAAGCAGTCTACCCATGTACAGATACCTTCCAAGAATGTCCCTATTAATATATGCAGTAACCACTTGTGAGGTACAGGATAAACACTGCAAAATCCAGTAACGTACATAAACAGAAAAAACATTGCTTACGCCCTTGCAAAATACCCTATCAATGAATACAAGCAGATTTGTTTGACGAGATTTAACTTTCATATAACTAAGCTGACTCTTACTAATGTTGGTCATCGTGGAATACCAAATACTATCCCATAGCAACCCTTTTAGTTTCTTACCAACTATGGAAGTCAAACTTACAGGTATATACCTTCCTGGTTTAGAGCTTGCCTACTTTTTTGATTAATGATACTGTATCTGCAATCACAGGGCATGATGACTGGTAAAAAGCATTATCACCTTGCCATTACTCAATTAAGCTCACTAACACCATTCGGTGTAAACCACTAGATCACTAGGTACAAGCAAGGTGTCATTACTTGTTAGCTTCTCAACTAGACAGTGGTCTATAAACTTACTGATAACATTATTTCCCTTTTCTTGAGGTATTCCACAAACATTTAGAGAAGGGCCATGTTCATGAACTACAGTGGTGGTGTGCTAGGGTGTGGGCCTATTATACTGAATACCAATCCCCTTCTCCCAGTTTTCTAGTAATACATTTGGAACAAGGGTTAATAATGTGAGATATCTTATTAGCAGATAAGGAATGGTAATAAATCAAGAGTTTAAAAACAGCCAAAGAAACTGAAGTAAATAAATACAATCACAATTCAAAGTAAAAATATATAAACAGATAAACTAGACTGGTGTATAACCTCAGTAAATGTCTTTAAAATGTATTTCTATGGTATAACTTCCACAAAATGGCACTCGAGAGCAGACACTTAAACAAGAACCCGTCCAGAAAAAAAAAACTGGATGGAGTTTGCGCATTTATAGCAGGCTTGCTGGGTTATTTAACTTGAGACTGATATACTCCCCCACCCCCTATATTTTATGCTATTAAATTTTAAGTTTTAAAGGGATACTAATATCCCATAAAAATGCTTTGTTGTTTTGTAGATTAAAAAATATAAATTATGTGGCGCAAAATCCCTCTCAAAAACCTTTACGGTTTGAGAGATATTTGGTGCTAAAGTTCCACCCTCCCCTATTTGAAAATAATTACTTAATTGGAATGGTCTACAAAATGTGCCTGGTTTGCAGGCACACTTTGTAGACCGTTTCAATGAAGTAGTTCTTAAATATCGCTATTTCAGGTCTGCTGAAGAGCCGCCTCATATCGGCTGACACTGATCTCTTTCTCGCAGCTTTGCAGCCGACATCAAGAGAAGGGGAACTTTAGATGTGAATCTCTCTCAAACCATAAAAGTTTGAGAGATTTATGGTTTGAGAGATAGGATTTGCGCCACATAATTTTTTATTTTTTAATCTACAAAACATTTTTATGGAACATTACTGTTCCTTTAATCATTCCTATTGTGTGCCGAGTCAACATTATTATTTAGCAGTTTAACTTTAAGCTTGAAATTGTGTTAAGCTACTGTAAGCTTGTACTCACTTTTAGAGGGTTTACTTTTAAAATGTCGCAGCTCACATCTGTAAACATAGTAGTTATGTGTGTGTCACGTCCCCATTTGGTGCCGGGGAGTTTGCTCTCCTTCTGTAACACTGTGGTACTTGATGCGACCTTTCACTACCCGACATGAGAATCTCATGTTGTCATGCAGTGCTAGATTTTCATGTTGACATTTTTATTACGGCGACAGTTATTGTGTCATTTGGTCACACCCTCTTTTGTGTGCAACCTTTTAAAAAGATACCCTTTTAGAGTTGGAGGGGGTAAAACGTGTTATTACGGGACACCTTGGGAGCTGAAGACGTCACTAAGTCAGTTGCTTTATGGGCCCCCTAACCACGTTATACATTGTCCGTGGCCCAGCAGTGGCTTAAAACAATCCTCTTCCCTGATTACTCTAACACTAGAGGGTGTCCTTTTGAAATGTCACCTATAGGGCGAGATTAGTGGGCGACATTTCTAAAGTGAACCCCAACTGTGCATGCTACATCTCTGAATTGTTTGTGTCTTTGCTCATTCTCAGTGAATATTCACGCTAGGCTTCTTTTTGTGAAAACCTAGGGATCTCCTTAAAGTGGATGTGTCACACCATACAAAGTAAAGCTTAAATGTTAATTTACCCCTTCAAAACAAACAAAATATATCTTAAATGTCCACCATTGCCATTATTAATAAAAAGTATGTACTTTTAGTTTCCCCAGTATACATAGCAGAGCGCATCCATGTTTGCTGCATCATTCCCAAGATGCACAGCTCCAGCACTGCGTGCTTGTCAGTCACGCCAGTTTGTTCCTCCCCTTCTCAGAGGGGCGTGCTGTATTAGGTAATAGATTGTGGGAATAAATATGTATCTGTGCTGCGCTCCCATTCACTCCGCTTGCTGGAAACCTATAAATAACCCAGCAAGCGTGTGAACTCCAAATATGGATGAAAAGAGTTCATTGAACACGCGAGGCAAGTTCACTGCACATGGACACGCATCTAGCTGTGAGTGCTCCAGCGCACCACAGCTCAGGGCAAGGTGGGATGTGTTCTGGGAGGGATCCGATGAGGGAAGGGAGGCGGCTTTCATTTCCCTGCGGTTACTGCGGTTAACCTTGGTCCACAGCAAGCACAACAATGACGTCACAAGGGAAATCTAAAAACTAGAATTACCAGTGTAACGGGTGAGTTTTTCAACTAACGAAATAGGTTTTGTTTAATGGCATACTGGTCCCTATTACATGAAGCAAACTTGTATGTAGTTGATACATCCACTTTAAGGGCAAGAGCTGTACCAGACATGAGTACCTTGTTCATGGTGCCTAAAGAAACCATCTACACCTCACTGAGAAGGCCAACACACAAGTATGGGGTTTGTTGTATTCTCATGTAGAGATGCATTGTCCTGCATTTTCAGGCTGGTCTACCCTTATGTTTGGAGTCAGCACAATATGCAGAAGATATTTCTGCTTTGTAATGGCAATAGATGGTTAAATAGTGATATTCCTGAGCAGTGACAAGCCAAAAACAAGCAAATGTTGTTCTTTTGTTTACAGTGAATATTCCCTGCTTGTCTTCTCCCTCTGTATGTATTAATAATAAACCTAATAAATAAAGGCTGGGACGATGGGGACTGGATTATTCCACATCTGGAGGGCCTCAGCTTGCCCACCTCTGCTAATCTAACAGACTGTATTCTCTGTGAACCACTATCAGTATTGTGAATAGTGATAAAATGTATCACATTTCCTTAGAAGAGAAAGTAAGCCAGACAAATGGGTCATGGAAAATCGGCCCACTAGCCATATTTTGACTATCTTTACAGAGAGTCATGTCAAACAATTGAGAGATGTTGTTTTAATAAACAGGCTCCTCAGAATACTATAAAATATTCAGTGCTGTCTTTCACCTGAGTGCATACGCCTAGGAGCTGTAAAGTTTTCAAGTTCTAGTTGAAAGTGGATGTGTCACCTATTTATAACGTAGCCTAAAATAGTAGGCTACATATTGAATATTTCTAAAACTTTTTTTATGTATTTATTTTTTTTTTAAGTTTTATTTGTTGTAAATTTAACTTAGAAAGTCTGTCCCCCAGCTACTTCCACATTGACTGCGGTTACCTGCTCTGTAGCCGCAATCCGTCACTCTGCCTCTACTCTCCTCCCTCCTCCAATGACGGAGGCTTCTTTCTGTAAGCTGGAGCGGTCTCATTGGCAGAGATCGATATCTAGCTAATGAGACCACTGCAGCTTACAGACAGAAGCCTCCGTCATCAGACGATGGAGGAAAGTAGAGGCAGAGCAGTCTATGCGGAAGTAGTTAGGGGACAAACTTTCTAAGTTAAATTTGCAACAGATAAAACTTAAAAAAAAAAAAATAAATAAAAAAATTATAAACGTTTTAGAAGTATTCTATATGTAGCCTAACTATTTGGGCTATGTTATAAATAGGTTACATCCATTTTAAAAGAAAAAAACAAAAAACACTAAAATGTGAAATTGCTCTTACCAGGTGCATGGATGTGTGAAACCTTATGATGCATAAGACAGTAATGACTAGTAAAACGTTTGAAAATAAAGCTTTATGACATTTAGAAGAGTAGAGATTAATGAAAGGTAGAATATTAAATTAAATGCTATAATGTTTTGAGGTGTGTACGTACCTTCAGAAGCCAAAGATAATAGATCCATTATAACAGAGTCTGCTCCTTTTGTGTACACCACCACTTTGTTGGACAAAGGATGACGAATTATCACAGACATCCTTTTCCTCACAGAGTCAAAAGGTAAAATGTGCAAAAGTTGAAATGTTAATGGTCCAAGGAAGCCCAGCTCCACAGTGACCTGATCCGGTGTCCGAGACTGCAGAGTGCATTTGTAAGCTCTGGCGGCATGAACCAGCGCCGCTTCATCTGGAGACTCTGCCTCGTAGCACAGTTCACTTGCACCAGATTTATCTAGAGTGTCACAGCCACTCATAATGTTTGTTTTGTCCAGACCCTCAGGATCCAATTCAGCTGAGCAATCCAGACTACCTGCAGCCTGGAGCTCATTGATTGTTTTGTCAGCCACTTCAGAAGAAGGTGAAGCCAGCTTCACTCTGCTGAAAAATGACAGCCTGCTCACAAAATTATTGGTATTTTCCAAAGGAGACTCTTTCCCACTGGTAAGAGAAGATGAACTCAGTTTACGGACAGAGAATTTCTGGAACATCTGCTTGATTTCCTCTAAGGATTTCATTGGTGTTCTGACGAGGGATGGCATTCTTACCTATCACAGAGTAACAGGAAGGTTAAAAAGACAGTTGTGTTTGAGTGCACTGAGGTATAAGCAAAATACAGGGGATGATGTAGAAAGAGGAGGCCCTTACATAGATTTTGTAATAATCATACAAATATATATACCAATACACAGAGGGGACAGACTCATCACTGCCAATCAGACTACTATTAAAAAAATAAATAAGGTACACTATAAAGTACTACAATCATGACAATAAGTTTAGTTAACTTTAAACACCATTAAAGACGGATTATATTTTGTACTAGCAATTTTTTTTGTAATATATATAGTTTTGAGAAATGAACTTTTATTTTTTGGTGGTGCCATGTGGCATTCTATGCAAATTAGTTTAACACTGCTATGAATGTCCAGTCATATACCACACACAAGTATACCTGGGAACTCTCCGGATAAGCCCCAGAGACTCCGGTTTTCAACGTTAATCACCAGGTCTCTGGGAACAGAGGCCGTTTCTCCTGTGGTGGGGGGAGGTTCCAATGAAACTGCCCACTTTTTAGTCCTTCCCAGCCTGTTCTGCCCACTTCCCAAGTACCATATCAATAATACCTTCCCACCAAATTAAGACCTGCCCCCTTTATAACAAGAATCGCTTCCAGGGGCTCAAGCAGATTAAGTTCTCAGGTATACATAGTAGGATAATTTGTAATAGCACAGCAAGATCTAAGTTTGGCCCTACCATAAACAGACACTATAAATAGAGTGGGCATAAAATGCAACCAAAATACAAAATTATAAAAAATGCTTTTACAAATATCAAAAATTATTTTACAAAATTGTAATACCACAAAATACAGGCACATTTTATTTATCTGTAAAACAAAGCAAACTTGTCTTAGAGTAGCAGCGCCAATTAGAAAAGGACTGCACCAAATCAGTGTTTAATATCAATTTAGAACATTGAACTGTCATTATAGTTTAAAAACCTGGAACATCTTAAGATCATTAAACTTGTAACGAAGTTATAGACATCTGACCTTAAATATGTTATGGTCAAGAAATGGTTAAAATGACACCTTCACAAAAATTGACTTTGGAAATTTTAAAAGGCCTTTCAACATCATCTATATGTTGTATTACCTATTTTTATTTAGAAAAGTAGTTTCATTGTTATTTAGCTTGATATATGAAGCTAATTAAAGCATGCCCTGCAGGAATTTACTTCCTCAGCCTTACATCAGTGAGGTGGGAAATGCATTGCTGAGTAGTGTCAGTGAGTGGAGGAGGGACAAAGGCAGGAAGTGCTTACAAGACATCCCTTAATTAGAAAAATCTATAAAGCTAAATAACTCAAAATATTTTGTTTTAATACATAATGTCTGATCAACATAAAAGGTGATTTTTAACGTTCTTTCAAAATCACCAAAGTTGCCTTTAGGCGATAGCGTTCCTTTAAAGGGATAGGAATACTTAATATGTAAAAAATGTATATATTGTAGTGTTTAACCCCCTGAGAAAAACAAGGACATTCCTACTGCTGAAAGGCGTCTTATTCAAAAACTAATACAGGTCAAACTTGAATTTTTTAGGAGCAATGTCACAGTGGCCTGAAATTGTGCAGTGGCACTGTTGCTACACCATCCTATGAACAGTTCTGGTCAGTTGACCATAAAACTTCATAAGATGATGTAGCAACAAAGCCACTGTACAATTTCAGTTCGTTGTTATACTGCACTTAATATATTCAAGTTTGAGCTGTAATAACTTTTGAATAAAACACCTCAGCAGTGGGAGTACCTTTGTTTTACTCAGGGGTATAAACAACAATATATATTTCCTTACATTTTAAGTATTTCTATCCCTTTAAACTCTAAGCTACTGAATAAGACCAATAATATTTTCAGAGTTATACACAGAACAGTTTTACAGCCCTATATATAGTATAGTGGATTGCCGGTGCAATCATTAACTTGACAAAAAATGCCAAAAGAAAACACAACAAAGGGTCCTTTAAGCACATGCTGCCTATAAAATGTTGTACAAGAGTTCACATTACCTTTTGGCGCGGTTGATTAGGCAAGGACACTACCACAGTATTACATATTGCTAATGCAAGAAAGAAGTCAACAATGTAAGAGGTTTCCACTGCAGATTCCTCAGCATCATCAGACCAATACAGAGACTGTGGTGTGATACTGTAAAACTTCCTCAGAAGACTGGGGTCTGGCTCTACATCTTTTTCCTGTAAAGATAACACAATCAACTGTTTATCAACATGATGGAAAATAATGTTTTTTATTTCAGTTTTGTATATATAATTACACACAAATACTCAATTTTAACTGCTGGCTTTTTAGTGTACTTTTTTTGTATCAGCCACTTCTCCTACTACTTTTAGATGTGAGCTCCTACCGTCAGTTTGCATAAACAGAATCTCATTTGTATCTGCAGGCTTGTTCCTAGTTGGGCATCTCTGACTAGTACTTTTCCCATCTCTCAACCCCCCCTTCCCCCGCACAACTTATTACAATACAGTGAGTGAGCCGAGCCACCGCCGTGAGGATCGGTCATGAATCATCTGGACAAGTGACAAGCAGAATTCAATTGTGTACCTAGGATAGAGGATACCAGGCGCGGTGCCGGCGGGTCCTTCTCTGCAGTACTGCTACTGAGCTCAGCCTCACACTTACAGTCAGGGCGGCAGGTGGATTATAGCATGATTGTGTGCATGCACATTATAATATAACAAATGAAGTGTGGCACGCATGCGCACAGTGGATAAGCATGATGGCATTGTCATACAATAAGCGTGCCGTGCATCTTAGGCTGCTGGAACGTAGGGTGTGAGCAAAACTGGAACAGGCCAGGAAAAACGGGACAAACAGCTATGAGGGCGGGACAGCGGGTTTGGGTCCTAAAATCAGGACAGCTGGCTGATATAGGAAAGTCCCACTTTTGATTGTGCCTCAAGAAGGGATCATTTCCTTGTAGGGTCTGCTTGTTAGGTAAATGAACCAAGTCGCTGAAAAATACCCAAAATGTTTTATGAATGATCTCCTGTGAATAGAGGGAAACACTATACGTCAGTTTATCAATCTCCTGGAAGAGCATGCCGAGTTGTTTTAAGTCTGCCTTTACAATGAAATACATTGATCCTCTTTCTATATCAAAAGGTTGATATAATATATAACAGCTTTAAAGCAGAAACTCCTAACTCCTGCCCCTCTCTCAAACACCTTTGACAATGCAGCTCTTCATGATATACTCAAATGAGGACAGGAATATAAGTCGATGTTTCATAGAGCTACTTGGGTTAATGCAATATGATCTGGAACACCTGGACCTATCAAACATTATTCAAAATAAGGATGAGAATTTTTAAATAGATTTCCTTATTAATGGGTGTAACGGAAGCTGGGAAGGGACCGCGTTGCCTTCCGCCGTCGTTCCTGGGTCTCTCCTTCTCGACGCAGATAAGCGCCGTCAGGTGCACCGGTTGGAGTATGGACAGTCACTGGAAACAGTCACAGGATCACTGGAAGCAGGGAAGAGTCCACGTCGCCACCTGACAGCATATGAAGTTGGGACGCAGGAAGCTGGCAGCAGGCGGTCGGCGATTCAGGATACTTGGCGCAGATGGGTATCAGAGTGGATACTTTAGACCATAAGCAATACAAGACTCCAGGACTCCTTGTTCACTCCAAAACAGAACTCTCTTTATTGAAACAAACCACACATATTTATAGTCAAACCTTACATTCAAATAAATGGACCAAGCAAATACATTAGGAACATAATTCAATCACACAGTAGACAAAAGGTCAATGGTCTAACAAATACAATGACTCCGACTTCATTACATATCAAATACAAAAGGATTGCTGAACTCACACAATGGACATAAAGACTGGAGGGACTTGAATGAATTATCACCCAGCAGGGGGTCTCAATACAATAGCCTCAGTGCCTACAATACACATTGCAAGTAACATTAGGTAAACTCAAATTATTAACCCCCTAATGGCCCTGTTCCCTGAAAGCAGGCTATGATTTTTAGTCCTTTTTGGCACATCTGTCCACCAATATAATATCCCAAAGCTCTACATAGCCTGCGTCACTGGGCTGACAATCCATATGCCTAGACAAGGGTTGTTTTAGGCATGACAGGAATGTCCACAGTTTTTGGTTAAACAACCTTATGGCCAGACAAGGCCTAAGTAACGGATAACATCCGTTACATTTCTCCCCCTTTTAGTACCAAGCCAGCGGGTACAGCAGGAAACGCTGGCTTGGAGCTGTAGGAGGGCATAGAGATGGTGAGGCACTTGTCTGGACAGTACATTAGTCCGGAGGCCTTGGTCCTAGGCCAGTTTTAACTGTGGGGCCCCTTGTCCTGGGCCAGAGATTGAAATAGTCTTTCTGTCCTGGGCCAGGGGAAAACAGGAGCCCTTTGTCTGGGCCTGGTAGTGGTGCACAAGGCCCTGCTCCTGGGCCAGTGAAGAGAATGCCAGTTCCTTTGTCCTTAGTCCTGGGCCAGGGGAACTGGTACTGGGTTACCCTGACCAATAGCAGATTAGGGGGCCTCTCCTGGGCCCTTCTCCAGGCAGGGCTACAGTCAAATCCTTCTGGGTCTGGGGCCAGTGGCTCAGGGTCCAGAGCCAGTCTATAAGGGGGATCTCCCTGGGGCAATTGTGACTCTGGCTTCTGGACGTCCGAGTTTGGGGAGAGAGGCACATCTCCCCCTTTTAGTTGGGCCAGGGCCCCAGAGGCACAGGAGAGGATGTTTGTCCCACTCCCCTGTGCTGGGGCAACGTTCTGGGGCACATTCCCACCCCCCATGCAGAACTCAGGGAATTCAGGGGGCACAATCGTTGGGCTGGGGATGAGGACTGTTGTCCCATTCATCCCAGCCAGAGTTTCACAGGGCCTGGTGCGCTCGCTCCCACGCCCCACGCCAGGGGTTACAAGGGTGCTGATGGGGAACGCATTCCCACCCATCAGTTCACAGTCCATATCTTCAGGAGGGCCAGCAGCACTGCTTTCTCCCAGCCCACTGGGGTCCTCCTCCTGTAGGCCATTACACACAGGCCCTTCTTCTGCCTTGAGGGAGACCGCAGTCCCATCCCCCAAGGCGGCATTATCCGTGACCCTGGGGAGCACACACTGCTCTGCTCCCAGGGCATTCTCCAATAGAACAGGGGGCATCTTTCTGGGGCTGCTGGTGAGCTCTTCTCCCGTCACCACAGCAGGGGGTTCACAGGGACTGATGGGCTCTCTCCCACCCATCAGTTGGGGCATACAATTGCTGCTGGTGGGGACCTGCGTCTCCTCCACCGCAGCTGGGAACACAGGGGAAGGGGCAATATGCCTATCAGGGGAGACGTCCGTCCCATCCCCTGATGCAGAGGCATTCTCTTCATTGAGGGGGAACGAATTCCCACCCCTCAGCTCAGGCAACAAACAGTCCAGGGGCAAAGGGGTATCAGGCAGGGCAATTTTCCCAATTCCTGATGCAGGGGCAACAACAGGGGCACTGGTGAGGAACGAATTCCCACTCACCAGTGTGGAGTGAACAGGGGTAACACAATCCTGGCCCTCAATGTCCCTGAAGTCCTCCTCAGATGCGTTACCCCCCCATTCTTCTTCCTCTTTTTGGAATTCCCGGACCTCTCGAATGAACCCAGCATATAGTTGCTCCAGGTCCCATTCACATCCTGCCAGAATATCCAAATTTCCCTGGCAGTCCGCAGGAATGTATCCACCAAAACGGTCCTCTCTTTTGTCCCGGATCTCCCAGTATCTGCTGGAGTCAGGGCACCCAAAAGTAGAGTCCATGTGGTAGGCGTTCCATACCAGCCCTTGGATGTCCCATCGCAAGCGGGCTGGGCACCAGTCAAAAAGGCCCTCGGATCCATATTCCTGGTCCAGGTATTTAACAAAGTCCCAGTACTCCTCCTGTACTCTGAGCTCCTCTGTAATGCACGCATCCAACTCTGGAACGAAGTCGTAGATAACATCACCCAGCTGGGTCCACCACTGTATTCGGATGGCGCTGTAGCGATCCTCGTATGCTCCCAGAGTGTCTGCCAGCACTGTTTCATCTTCCATGCCTCAATTGCTGCACCCAATATGAAGGAGAAATCCCACCGCTATGCCACCAATGTAACGGAAGCTGGGAAGGGACCGCGTTGCCTTCCGCCGTCGTTCCTGGGTCTCTCCTTCTCGACGCAGATAAGCGCCGTCAGGTGCACCGGTTGGAGTATGGACAGTCACTGGAAACAGTCACAGGATCACTGGAAGCAGGGAAGAGTCCACGTCGCCACCTGACAGCATATGAAGTTGGGACGCAGGAAGCTGGCAGCAGGCGGTCGGCGATTCAGGATACTTGGCGCAGATGGGTATCAGAGTGGATACTTTAGACCATAAGCAATACAAGACTCCAGGACTCCTTGTTCACTCCAAAACAGAACTCTCTTTATTGAAACAAACCACACATATTTATAGTCAAACCTTACATTCAAATAAATGGACCAAGCAAATACATTAGGAACATAATTCAATCACACAGTAGACAAAAGGTCAATGGTCTAACAAATACAATGACTCCGACTTCATTACATATCAAATACAAAAGGATTGCTGAACTCACACAATGGACATAAAGACTGGAGGGACTTGAATGAATTATCACCCAGCAGGGGGTCTCAATACAATAGCCTCAGTGCCTACAATACACATTGCAAGTAACATTAGGTAAACTCAAATTATTAACCCCCTAATGGCCCTGTTCCCTGAAAGCAGGCTATGATTTTTAGTCCTTTTTGGCACATCTGTCCACCAATATAATATCCCAAAGCTCTACATAGCCTGCGTCACTGGGCTGACAATCCATATGCCTAGACAAGGGTTGTTTTAGGCATGACAGGAATGTCCACAGTTTTTGGTTAAACAACCTTATGGCCAGACAAGGCCTAAGTAACGGATAACATCCGTTACAATGGGAACCTGTCACCTTAAGGAAAGTTTAGATTATTTTAGAAAGAATTAAAATCTTCCTACATCTGGTACTAGTCATTTTATGTAAAAATATTTTTTGAGAAATTATCCCTTATGGTTCTATGGCACAGGGCACAGAGAACTGGCATAATTTATGTTCCAAACCAAACTGATCACACTTTGTGCTATTAGAAATGGCCGAAGTGTGTGTGGGCTCAGTCTAGATTCAGTCACAGCACATGGGAATATTTTCCCCAGTGCATAAACATATTAACATAAAGTGCCACAATGTGCCAACAACAAATAAAGGTCAATTTAACAAAACTATTTATATTAAAAACTAATACACCAGCTTTTCACGCTCTTGAAAATTAAGTAAAAAATATCAGAGGGAAACAAAGTATAGATCACTTTTATGACAATTTTGCAAATACAAGTTAATATAGTGCCCAGTGATTTCCCTTTTTTTTGTGTTTTTTTTTTTTTTTGTTTACACCCCACCCATTGGTTGATAGTAACTGATTAGGGGCTGTACAGAGCATTGCCAGTTTTTTTTTTTTAATGATGGAAATACATAATTGCATTGGCTCCATACAACAACAGAGAAAGCAGATTTTATTTAACCTTTACCACTCATTGGAGCTTAATCAACCAGCTCATTCTTAGTGCATTTGTTTCATTGAGGTATATTGATCAGGACCACTTTGGCATTGCCAGTGCAATTTCCTATCCTAGTTAAGCTCTGCCAGCATCTTATTTCTGGAGGTGCCAATCAATGCTTCTGGTACCACGGTTATCAGTGATCAACATGGATGAGGAATTCGGTTTCAGACTGGTTTATCACAGAAGTGCAGAACACAACTCAATGATTAGCAAGGGGAAATTATGGAGATCTTAAAAATTATTTATTAATTGTTATTAATGGGTAAAACAAACTAACAATCCCACAGCAAGAGGCATACTGAACTCAGTCTTGTCATTTCAAACTCAGTTGGTCCCTCTGTTGGTTCAGATTTAGATTCCAAAGAAACAAATTGACAATATGGAGTTCATTTGAACTATATATTCTAGTGTAATGATCTACACAGTCTATATAAAATCAAGTGTATCTAAGGGAGTAGTTCTCCTTTAATCAAATGATGTGTGGCACCTTTGGAACAATCAGATCAGTCTGTGACCAGCTGGATTTTATTTTTGTAACACAACTCCTGCGTCCTAGCCAACAATGCCAGGAGAGAATACAAGGGTATTTATCATACAGCCTCTACAACTTTGATTATTAGAATATATATATATATATATATATATATATATATATATATATTTTACACACACACACACACACACACACACACACACACACACACACACACACACACACACACACACACACACACACATTTATTATATATAATATACACATACACCCTGAAGGAAGAAACCTCAATTTTGAAGGGTTATAGAGTTATTGCCCTGAAGATAAGATGCATAAATTATAAAATGTACCCCACAGTATTTATATGCAAAATAAGCACAATGACTACACAAAATAATTATGTACGTACCATAGGACTACTAAAAGCAACATGTCTGGGGTGCGGGGATAAGCCAGCTCCATCAGCATCTTCACCTTGTGCCAAACTGCTAACACATATATTGTTCAAAGACTTGCTGCTTACAGCTTTTCGTACACCCTTGGGGCTTGGACCTTTGTGCTTTGGTCCATTGCTTTGGTAGCTACACACAGCATCAAATCCATCCTCGTTGTGCAAATCTGATTCTTGATAGGACTCCAGTCTCTTGGCTGTAAAAATGAGATTATGTAATCAGATCACAGGCATGAATGCATGTAAGCTAGAAACCTTAACTGATAAATATGTTATAAGGGTCAAAGAGAAAAATTTGAATAATTTTCATTTTCAGATACATTCTCTAAAAATTCCAAAACCTGAAAAATGTACAACAGTTTAATGTAAAATTTAGTGGTTCTCAAGTAATTTTTTTTTCTTGTGTCGAATGGGGCACACATGGACCATGGGGTGAAATATCCTACATCAGGAGATAGGGAACACAGAGGTATTTTTTTTTGTCTTCATAGGAGGTGCAGAGCAATGTTTCATGTGAGAATGAACATTATGAATTTTCCATTTAAAGGGATAGTAACACTTCGTTTTAACTTTATTTTATTTTGTAGGCATTAAAAAAACATGAAGAATGATATAAGTCTTATCTCTCAAACCTTTATGGTTTATGAGATATTCACAAGCAAAGTTCCCTTCCCCGCCCCTTTTTCCTAGTGTAAGCCACCTCTTCTCAGATGTGAGTCTGGTTGTATGACAGTACAGATAACAGAAGGGGACAATTTTCTTTGTATGAAAACAATGAAAGCCCTTCCCCCCTTGAAAAGTTTTTCAGCTTTTTCCATTATCTTAATTGAAGATTGTCCCTCTCTGCAGTCTACCTGGGCATCTCCCTTCTTATCTGGTTGAACAGGGGGGGGGATACTTTGTTTGTGAATATCTCATAAACCATAAAGGTTTGAGAGATAAGACTTATATCATTCTTCATGTTTTTTTAATGCCTACAAAATAAAATAAAGTTAAAATGAAGTATTACTATCCCTTTAAGTCTTAGAAAGTCTTGGACAAAAGGGCTAAGAGCAGCCAGTTTTACACCTCTGGTCCCTCTTCTACATGGGGTGGTTCCACTATGGTCCTCCACTGAATATTCCTGGTATACAGGCTATATTTAGCATTATAGTATGAACCCTGGAAAGTATACCCCCTGTATAGGGTCAGACACCCTGAATGCTGGATGCCATTAAATTATCCATGACAAGGGAACAATAACCATCTGGGAGAGTGGTAAAATTCTAAGCAGATATATCCTATCCATAAAATCATTGTTTACTTAAAGGGATAGTAATACTTCGTTTTAACTTTATTTTATTTTGTAGGCATTAAAAAAACATGAAGAACGATACAAGTCTAATCTCTCAAACCTTTATGGTTTAAGAGATATTCACAAGCAAAGTTTCCCCCTCCCGCCCCTTTTTCCTAGTGTAAGCCATCTCTTCTCAGATGTGAATCTGGTTGTTAGACCAGACAGATAACAGAAGGGGACAATTTTCTTTGTATGAAAACAATGGAAGCCCTTACCCCCTTGACAAGTTTTTCAGCTTTTTCCCTTATCTTAATTGAAGATTGTCCCTCTCTGCAGGCTACCTGAGCACCTCCATTCTGATCTGGCTGAACGGGGGGGGGGGGGGGGGGGGGATACTTTGCTTGTGAATATCTCTTAAACCATAAAGGTTCATGTTTTTTTAATGCCTACAAAATAAAATAAAGATAAAACGAAGTATTACTATCCCTTTACGACATATATGCACTATTTTAACAATGCACCTCATTTTTGTGTGTCTACCACATAAGCCCACCCAAGGCTTTGCTTCTTACCTATGCCAAGGGTGGTCAACCCTGGTCTTCAAGCATTACGAACAGTACCGGTTGTCTGGGTGGCCCTGAGTGAACACAAGTAAGCCAATTAAAGTGACTGAGCCACTAATTAGTCCACCTGTGTTCCAGCTGGCATAGCCTGAAAACATGTACTGTTGATAGCGCGAGGATCAGGGTTGGCTACACATGATCTATGCACATTTTTCATGTGCCTGTCCAAGGTATGCATAATTGTCAGTGGCTTTACTGCCGCCATATGAGATACTTGTTCATGTCCACATTTTTGTGTGATTCTTGACTCATTATGCACATACTGTCTTACCATAGGAAACCTGCTAAATTGTTGGTTTGTCATCAGTCTGTGAGCAACTACTGGGATTCATACTTTGTTATATACTATGCATTACTCCACTACAATATTGCACTCAGGCTGGCACTTTTCTGCTTAACGTACATTGCACCACTGAGTCACTTGGGCCTCAGTTCCTCCAGGGTAACCTAACAGTCTTTTCCCACCGGCCTCCCTCTCCGTTTGCTGGATGCCTTCTGGGCATGGCAGGCTCTCCATCTACAGAGAAAGTCTCATGAGACTATCTACGACGAAGCCTAGTGTCAGAAGTTACCTGGTGGATTTTCCATCACACCATATTTACGCTACTGGAGTGCTATTATTTGGCTGAACTCTTTTTAGCGCTGCATAACTTTTTTTTTTTTTTTTCTTAACAAGGATACAAACACAAAAGGTACCTTTGATTTGTACTTTCCTCCATTCATAGGAAACATTAGGCTTCTTTGTTAACATGTACATATTGTATGTATCCATTTTTTTTTGTATCCTTTATGGGGTATTCAAGTAAAGGACTTTTGTCTCTCTCCCCCATCAGCTATGCTATGACATTTTTGCCCCATCACAGGGTACCTTACAAAAGTTTAACCCTTTCTAAAGCCCTCCCCTAGCTCCGTATGTTCTGACATGCAGTCTAGTAAACATTTATTGATCTCTCTGTTCTGAGACCTATATTTCTGGGAGATTGTGTTTCCATGTTACAGTCCAGGAGAGTACATTCCAGGTCAAGAGACTGCAACGATAACCTTACTATTTTTAAATTTTTCACCTGTCAAGGGGGCAAACACAAAGTGGACATTAATCCAAAACATTTTGTGCTTCTTGTGTCAAGGGGAGAAGGGCTTTCATTGTTTTCATACAAAGAAGATTGTCCCCTGCTGTTATCTGTCTGGTCTTACAACCAGATTCACATCTGAGAAGAGATGGCTTACACTAGGAAAAAGGGGCGGGAGGGGGAAACTTTGCTTGTGATTATCTCTCAAACCATAAAGGTTTGAGGGATAAGACCTATATCGTTCTTCATGTTTTTTTCATGCCTACAAAATAAAATAAAGATAAAACGAAGTATTACTATCCCTTTAAAGAGGATTTTTTTTGTAGCAGAAGCAATCCATAGGCCCTCATTCAAAGTGGTTTGGGCAGGCAGAGCCATGGAAACTGGGTAGATTAGCTTATTCAAGTTGTGCAAAAGAATGCTCCCAAAGATAAAATTCTACAGCTTAAAAATCTCATGCAATGAGCAAACTCTCAACAATGAAGCAACGCATGAGGCAGCCAGGACGGAAGCCAGGTGTTCAGGTAGATCTCTTGCAGCCATAAGGCACTATGGCTGAGTAAACTGATCCATCATTTAAGACACCCCTTTTGAACATTCCCTTGGCAATGAACTGGATCATCAGCCAAACAACATGAGGTAAAAGCACTAACACATCACAGCAAAAATCCTAAGCTTTTGGATCAGCAGAAGAGTGCCATAATGTTTTGCTTCCTTCCAGACTAGGCAAACAACTTTCAAGCAACTGCTTCTAAGTAGAAGGTTAAGATCACCTAGGAAGAAGCAGTCTATCATGCCCTCCAAACAAGTCTACCTCGGCATGATGGTGGAAGCAGGAGACAATTATGTTAATAAATATACCTGGGACATATAGACTCTTCTTCAATTCACTACCACAAAACAGATCCTTCCTGTCCAAAGTTCCAAAGAAGAGAAAAAGTCAGTTTGTCATCAAGCAATATAGGTCCTTTCTTCTGGCATATTATTCCAGTTCCCAAAGAACAGAGTAAGTTTCTATTAAAATCTTTTTGTCTTCCCTCCAAAAAATGGGGGGAGGGTTTCAGACAAGTTCTCAGTCTGTTCTCTCAATAAGTAGTTGAGAGTTCCAAAATTCCAGATGGAATCCATCAGGTCTATAATATCTTCCCTGAATATAAAGGAAGCCTACCTGCACATTCCAATATGGGGCAAACACGATCAAAACTGTTGGTCGGTATCATCATCAGTAGTATATCTGCCATTCTGGACTGCAACTTCTCCCTGAGCATTTACAAAAGTAATTTCACTTACAAGAAAAGGGGATCAACATCACTACTTATCTTGATGACTTATTGCTCAACACCACGTACAAAACACAAATCGAGATAATAGCAAATCACATATGGCTATTCAATCTGGACAAACCAAACTTGGAACCAAAGCACTGCAAAACTTTTCTCTGCTTGGAAATCAACATTCCAACAGAAATTATTTCTGCCACCAGGAAAGTTCTCAATATTCAAGTCGAGGATTCTCTATATCCTCTTAAAGAGAAGAACTACAGTCCGGAACTGCGTGAAGACTGCCGTAACCATGGTATTGAAGATGGAAGTAATAACCTTTACTTAGTTTACATGAGACATTTTCAACTGGAATTCTTACAAGGCTGTAACAAGAAGGTTCAATCCTCAAATCACCATATCCACCTATCACCAGATAATCAATGATTAGTGAAGTAGCAGCTGAAAGAGCTGCCTTTTCCCACTTGCAAAACTGTCATACTAGATGCCAGCCTAGAGAGATGAGTACAGTCTGCAATCATCTCTCTGTGTCAATGGGCCAAACAGGAATTGGCTCTTCCTATCAATGCAATGGAACTCATAGCAGTCTTCAAAGCCCTTACAGCTTGGACAAAACTACTGAAGGGACATCCCATTTGTATACAGTCCGACAATACCACAGAAGTGGCATTTATCTATTACAAGAGGAACCAAAAGCAAGGCAGTTTGGTTGGAGGAAAAAAATATTCTACAATGGAAAGGGACATGTTCAAGCCTCATCATGCTTTTCCATTTCAGGAGTCGAAAATTCAGAAGGATATCCCTGCATAACAAAAATGTTGATTCAGGCAACTGAGAGCTCAAACGTTTTAAAACTCTAATACCCAAATGGCGATAACCATAAATAGACCTGCCTTTTGCACAAGAGCAAGGGATCCTAAGGTCACAAAAGTAGATATGATGGTGATCAGTTGGGATAAATGATATTGCAAATAGCTTTCCTCCAATGATCCCCAAGGTTCATGCAACGATCAGGAGAAAAAGTGCATTTAAACAAGGATAAAAGTTGGCTTCTTCCAAGGCATATCAGCCTTGAGAACATATATCAATTTATGTGACCAACAGGAATTGCATCCCGAAACTTTCACCATATGCCTTCCCCTAGCATTCCCTTCAAGCAGGAATACATTAAGCAAAGTTCCATTAAAGTTCAGATTTCAGCATTATCTGTATATTTCCACAGCAAAATAGACAATAAGGAAGTATGGACATTACTACAGGGCATAATCAACATGGTACCTCCTTACAAATATCCAACTTCTCCCTGGAATTTAAACTTGGTTTAAACATGGTTCTAGAGTTTTTACAATATAAAACCCCTTGAGCCATTATCTTTGGCATTTATCAAGCCTGATTACATACAAGACTTTCTAACTGTGGGTTCCTCAGCTAGAAAAGTGTCAGAACTCCAAGCTATGACCTGTAAATCTCTATTTTTTTCCATTAAGATAAGTTGGTTTTGAAAACTATTCCTGAATTTCATCTAAAGGTATTTTCTGCCTTTCATATCAGCCAGGAACTAATTCTACCTTTTTTTCATTAGATGGGTTATGATAAAGGAAGAAAAACTACATTTTCTGAATTTTGTTAAATGCCTCCAGCACTATGCTCAAATTAGGGAAGCCTTCAAACAGCAATTCCCTATTTGTAATTCTAGACGGTCCTAGAAGAGGAAACCTGCCTCTAAATCCATCATGGATTAAATGGGCTCAGGAGAGAATCCTTTACTCTTAAATACAAACCAGTACCTTTCCAAACTGCAGCTCTCTCTACAAGAGCGATGAATACCTCAGTCTCAAGCAGCAGGCATCAAGGGATCATATTTGCAAAGCAGCCACAGTCTTTATTACATGTTTTCTACAAAATCAATGTCCTTGCCTCAGCAGACCCGTAAGATTTTTTTTTCTCTCTTCTTTTGTTTTTGAGACCAGCTTTAGGATGTCTCCTTGGTTTCTGTATTCCCCACTGGATGCATGACAAAATGGGATTATTTTACACTTTGTTAAATCCTTCTCTATTTGTCCATTGGGACACACAGGGCATCCTGCCCCCAGAAAATTCCTTCTGGGGGTGAAACCTCTACCCCGACTTCCTCCTCCTATTCTTTGCTATACAAAAACGGACCTTTAGTGTGAAGTGGAATTAAGCATGGTAGAGGAAGGGGAGGAGTTTCTTCAGAAACTATTAATTAGTTAGAAGTTAACTATTAAGTGTCCTGCATCCTGGTGGATGTTTTACATTATGGTGCCCATGTCTCCCAATAGTCTAAGAGAAATTAATTTAATAGCAATTATTTCTGCAGGGTATTAAAGTGACACAATGTAAGTGCAGCTATGCTTGTGATATCACTTCCCCCAGTAGCTATGAACACCTGTGAATTTACAAGCAGGCTTTTAGAAAAACAAAGGTAGGTGGGGACAAAAACAACACAACAGTGAATATATATTACTTTTTTTTTTTTTTTTTTTTTACAATATTGACATTACCAATAGATAGACAGATCATTTTAAACTCTCTGGATTTGAGAGATGTCTCCTCTACGGTGTTTTGAAGTGGAAAATAAAAAGTTTGTTCACACCTGCCAAGTCCACACAACAATGTTACTGCTAGGTTAATATGCCCAAAATAGAACAAACTGAGGTCTAAGTCTGTTTATATAGATGCCAACTGCCTCTGGTGAATACACGCTGTTGTAGCATGCTGAAACTTCCCTGCGTTTAAGAGCAGAACTGTGTTTAAATAGGCATGATCTGCACGGCAGTGTATGAGGTAGATGTAGAGATCACATGGGCGAAACGAGAGGTACCAGTGCTCATCTAAAATATCCAATGACTGGGCATCAGCCAATCGTATAAGAGTAATGCCAGTATTGGCCCTGCAGTCTTTCACTCCCATAACAGCAAAAGGAAAACTGGAGAAAAACAAAAGGGGACTAGCAAACAAAAATTACTTCAACAGAGCTATATCACACCTCCATTCACGTCACCCATCTGAACAAAGCGGTAAACAGTGCTACATTAAAGGGATAGTAAGGTTTCACAAAAACAGCAGCTCCAATTAATCTTCATAGTATTTGAGCCATAGAGAGTGATTTCAGTACTGTCAGAGTTGTAGCTGAAGAGTAATTGAATGATAAGTATCCCCCTCCCACCCCTTTTACCTAGTGTAAGCCTCCTCCCCTCAGATGTGGAATCTGGTCCGTTGACCAGACAGCTCGCAGCAAGGGACAATCTTCTTACTGTGAGCATAAGGAAAACCCTGCCCCCCTTGACAGGTTTTTCAGTTTTCCTTTATGACAGCTGAAGATGGTCCCTCTCTGCAATCCCTCCAGTCTTGCTGCTCTGAGATGAGCATTGTTACATCAGTAAAAGGGGCGGGAAGGGGATACTTTATCATTCGATTAACTCTTCAACAGTTTTGAAATAACATTCGCCATGGCCCAAATACTATGAAGATTAATTGGAGCTGCTTTTATTTTGAATCGTTACTATCCCTTTAAACAAAAATAATCCATAGGTAAGCAAAACATTATTTCTAAGGCAAAATATTACCATTTTCTTCATGAGAATAATCCACTCCGGCAATGCTGCATCTTCGAAAAACCATCTTGTTTTCTGTAAGAGTGCCTGTTTTGTCTGAAAAAATATACTGGACCTGTCCCAAATCTTCAGCAATATTCAGGGCTCTACACTCGATCATAGAGTCAGATTTCTCACAATAGAAATCCCTGTCATTCTGTATGAAGTAGATCTGCCCCAGTTTAACTATTTCAATTGATACATAGAGTGAGATTGGAATCAACACCTGAAAACAGGAAACCAGTTTTAATAAAAGGACCAGCCAAAGCAGATAGAAAAAAAAACTAAAAGGTTGCCAACAATACCTGTAGCAGTATGATCATCGTCCAAAACATATAAAATCCTGCCAGTGCAGGGGGTGTATGTTGTCCATCAGGTTCTGGAATACTAAAAAGAGGTGGTTCAGGAAAGCCAGCCAACCAGATTCCATGACCTTGATTTACAAATTAGAACATAGGAGTTAGAATGTACATTCGTTAAATAAAAATGTCATTACATAGTTTAATGCAAACCAGTCACCTTATAAACTGCTGATTTTGAAAGCCTTTAAAATCATCTATATGTTGTGTAAGCTCTTTATTGTTAGATAGTTTCACAACGATATAACTTTATGAGTGCTGTGGGTGTGGTTATGCTAATTTTTCAACACAGACCAGATGCCAGCTACCATTACCCATTGCGCTCTCTCTCTACATTCCTCTCACTGTATTATTGTTTAAGCCCTTTGAGTGACAGAGAGGGTTTCCAATGCATTGAAAATCAATGCATTGGACACCCTTCTAGCACTCAAAGGGTTAATAGCTTGAAAGAAGTTTCCCCAAGCCGCATATCTCTCTTCAGCATATTCAGTTATATTTGGGCTTACTAATAAACTCTGATTGCCAGAGGCTTGGACACCCCTTTGACAGTGAAATGGTTGAATCTACACTATTGATTGAGTTTCAAGAATGTAGGCACATCTCAGGTTTTAAAGGGATAGTAACGTTTCACAATAAAAGTAGCTCCTATTAATATCCATAGTATTTGGGCCATGGAGAGTGTTATTTCAATACTGTCAGAATTGTAGTTCAGCAGTAACTGGATGGTAAAGTATCTCCCTCCTATCCCTTTTACTGATTTAACACTGCTCACCCCAGAGCAGCAAGACTGTCTGGATGGATCTCAGAGAGTGATAATCTTCAGTGAGCATAAGGAAAAACCTGAAAAACCTGTCAAGGGGGCAGTGTTTTCCTTATGCTCACAGTAAGAAGATTGTCCCTTGCTGTGAGCTGTCTGGTCCTGGGGCCAGATTCCACATCTGAGGGGAGGTGGCGTACACTAGGTAAAAGGGGTGGGAGTTGGATAATTTATCATTCAATAACTATTGAACTACAACTCTGACAGTATTGAAATAACACTCTATATGGCCCAAACACTATGAAGATTAAGCTGCTTTTTTCTGAAACATTACTATCCCTTTAAGGTACACATTCACTCACTGCAGGTGTTTCCTAATGACAAGGTAAGGAAAGCATACAAAGGCAAAGACCAGGCTTCTAATATGGTTAAATTTGTAGTCCATAGGATATGGTAATGTGCATTAGTTAGGATTTGCCTAAATTGGGCTGCTTTGACATGGCATGCAAGAGTGCACATATATTTGACCAAACTATGCAACCAAACTCTTAGCTTGGGGGGGGGAGGGAGTTACTATGTGGGAGGAGTTATGGTCAGTAACATATGCAGCACCACCCTTTCAGTGCCATAGGGGTAACAAATACATTGCAAAGCAATGCATGTTGCCCCTCTGGCTTGAAAGGGTTAAGCATTGGACTGGTAAACACTGCAATACGCATAGATACTGCAGTCTCTATGCATGCCAGGATGAATATATAACAAAAGGACATTCATGGAACATGCTATTATACCTACAAATTATGACCCTTAAAGAGGAAATACACCCTAATAAGTACATTTAGTAGAGTAACTCACATAAGCAAGTGCCTTTCACATGCAGTTCTGCAGCTATATCTTTATATATATATTATACATACACACATACAGCAGAAACCTGGAAAGCACACCCAAGAACTATTTTTTGCAGTGAATCTGCATTTCGGCCAACTCACATGGTGAGTTGGCCAAAACGTTGATTCAATAAAAAACACCTGCTTTTTCACTACATTGGACATTACTTTGATGAGCACCCAGGTGATCAAATGGACATCAAACAGTGAATGCAATCTATAATAAACCTAAAATAAAAATGACATCTCTATTGGCCGAGTGGCTTTCGATGCAAGCTTTCAAGACAATTAGGTTTCTTCTTCAGACATAATAAGAATGCAGGAGGTTATACAATGAGGCTCAGGTACTTTCTTATTATGCCTGAAGAAGATCTAGCCGAGTTGAAAGCTTGCATCCAAAGCCACTCAATTAGCCAACAGAGATGTCATTTTTACTGTAGTAGTCTCCTGTCTAGGTAAGCATCTCTATAAAGAAAGAAAAAAAGTCTCCCTAATTATATGTTTGTGGCACAATGTCAGTTTTGTGCACGGTATGTAATTTACTGTCAATGTCATACCTTATCTCTCACTGTGTTACTGGCCATGATCAAAGTATGAGGACTCAGATTAGATATAGCCAACTCTGGTCCTCAAGAGCTACAAACAGTGCATGTTTTCAGGATATCCCAGTCACTTTAATTGGGCTGTCTGTGCTCATTTTAGATATACCCTGTAAACATGAAATGTTAGTAGCTTTTGAAGACCAGGGTGGGCCACACCTGTCCTAGATTCATTCATAGTACAGTGTGAGGAAATACTGACCCAGCACAATCTAAATTTAAATTTCACACTGTGCCACCAATAAAATAGGATTTTAGTCTTACCTGTTAAATCCTTTTCACTTAGTCCATACAGGTCACTGGTACTCTGGGAGGCGTAAGTCCCCTTTAATAGGCAGGAACAACTATGCAAATAATTTGCAAGGGGCGGAGCCTCCCCTCTTACTTAAGCCACCTTCTGGCCAGAGCCACTTTAGATTGATTTGAGACCCTAAAAACTGACCTCAGGTAAGCAAAAAGAAAGACTCCTGTGAGCATGCCCGAACGGTCTCCCACTGAATGCCACAGGAGAGCCAAGACTGGTCCCTTGACAGGGTGGGAGACCAGTGACCTGTATGGACTAAGTGAAAAGGATTTAACAGGTAAGACTAAAATCCTATTTTCACTGTCGTCCAATACAGGTCACTGGTACTCTGGGATGTACAAACATTGAGCTGATCCAGAGGCGGGAAGTAAGGCAAGGACCAGGCGCAAGGCCCAAGTCACTAGAACTGTTATGACCAGTTGATAACATAGCCCAAACTGTAAGTGTCAACGGACACCAACCAAGGGAACAATCCCTGAACTAGCACAGCACACGGAACTAGAGCCAACCGGGCTCAACAGTAAAGAAGCACTAAGGATCACAGAGCGGAAGACCTACACAGGCAAGACTGCCTCCAGGACCTTCCTTCCAAAACTGGCATCAGCCGACGCCAGTACATCAACTCGATAGTGCTTTGAAAATGTGTGCACAGAGGACCAAGTGGCCGCTCTGCACAGTTGATCAGCAGAAGCTTGATTCTTGTAGGCCCAAGAGGCCCCAATAGATCTGGTGGAATGGGCAGTTACCCGGAAGGGAACATGCTTATTCCTCAACTTATAGGCTTCACGGATGGTAGCCTTAATCCAAGAGGCAATGGTAACTTTGGAAGCCGGTCTTCCTGCCCTAGGCCCCTCAGGAATGACGAATAGAGCGTCAGACTTCCTGATCGACTCGGTGCGATGAACATAAAACTTGAGACAATGCACCACATCCAACAGATGGAGATCTCTTTCCTTGTCAGATGAAGGATTAGGGCAGAAAGAGGGAACCACAATCTCCTGATTGATGTGAAACTCGGACACAACCTTGGGTAAGAATTCCTTGGTAGTGCGAAGCACAGCCTTATCCTTGTGGAACACCAGGTAAGGAGGTTTACAAGACAAGGCCTGTAACTCTGCTACCCGGCGCACTGAAACCACAGCCAAGAGGAAGGCCATCTTCCAAGTCACAAGACGTAATGGAATGGAAGCCAAGGATTCAAACGGTGGTCGCTGTAGAACTCCCAGCACCAAATTGAGATCCCACTGGGGAGCAGGACTCTTAAAGGCAGGTCGAACATGAGTCACACCCTGGAAAAAGACTTTCACATCAGGAAGGACAGCAATCCGTTCCTGGAAAAACACAGACAAGGCAGAGGTCTGAACTTTGAGGGAACTCAGACTGAGCCCCTTATCCACACCGTCCTGCAAGAAGGCCAGGACAGTGGGAAGATGGAAGTCAAGAGACAACTTCTTGTCAGAGCACCATGTCACGAAAGTTGACCAAATGCGATGATAGATCTTGGAAGACACAGGCTTACGAGCACTGAGCATCGTCGAAACCACAGAAGGAGAAAAGCCTTTCTTAGCTAGAATCGAGGATTCAACCGCCATGCCATCAAATGGAGAGAGTGAACATCCTCTTTCCACAGATACCCCTGAAGAAGCAGGTCCGGACGGGCTGGAAGTGGGATTGGATCCTTCACTGACATGGCCATCAATTCCGGAAACCAGGACTGGCGAGGCCAGTTCGGAGCAATCAGGATGACAGGACAACGTTCTCTCTTCAACTTCTGGATAACTCTGACCAATAGAGGAAGAGGAGGGAAGATGTAAGCCAGGGAGAAGTCCCAAGGGATCGACAAGGCATCCACTGCTAGAGCAAGGGAGTCCCTCAACCGGGAGCAAAACACCGGAACCTTCCTGTTGTGTCTGGTAGCCATCAGATCCACCACAGGCATCCCCCACCGTAGAGTGAGCATGTGAAACACCTCTGGGTGAAGAGCCCATTCTCCGCTGTCGACGGTGTGACGACTGAGGAAGTCTGCCATGACGTTGTCCACGCCTGGAATATGAACTGCAGAGATGACAGGCACGTGATCTTCTGCCCAAGACAAAATATCCTTGACCTCCCACCAGGCGGAACCGCTTCTTGTGCCGCCTTGCCTGTTGATGTAAGCCACCGCCGTGGCGTTGTCGGACTCCACTCTGACTGGAAGACCGGTCAATTGAGACTCCCAGTGCCTCAGGGCCAGCTGGACAGCTCGAAGTTCCAGAACATTGATGGAGAGCATGGATTCCTCCAGACCCCATTTCCCCTGAGCACTGAAGCGACCCCAGACTGCACACCAGCCCCGAAGGCTGGCATCCGTAGTGACTGTGGTCCAAGGAGGAACTAGAAAGGATTTCCCTTTCAGGAGATGAGAGAGATCTAACCACCAGTGCAGACTCGACTCGACATGAGGAGGAAGAGAAACAGACAGATGTTGATGATCTGGATGATTCTTGCACGTCTGGATCACGAATCTCTGAAGATCCCTGGAGTGGGCCATGGCAAATGGTACTGCTTCGATTGTGGAAATGAACTTCCCCACTAAGGACGACAACTTCGGAACTGGAATCACGTCCAGGTCCAGAATTCCAGCCACTCTTACAGCTATCTGGTGAGCCACGTCCTCTGGAAGAAACACCATGCATTGGCGAGTGTCGAACAGGAGACCCAGGAACAGAAGCCTCTGAGATGGAACCAAGTCCGACTTGTCCAGATTCAGGATCCAGCCATGACGGTTCAGGGTGTGCATGCACATCTGTAATTGCTGAAGGAGAAGCTCCGCTGAGGAGGCCTTCAGAAGGAGATCGTCCATGTAGGGGGTCACTCTGATCCCATCCTGATGGAGCACCGCTATCAATGAGCCCAACACCCTCTGGAAGACCTGAGGGGCTGAAGTCAGCCCAAAGGGGAGCGCTGCAAACTGAAAGTGTCCCCTGTGGCAGGCAATCCTGAGATACCGCCTGCTCTCTGGATGAATAGGGATGTGAAGATAGGCATCCTGAAGGTCCAGGGAGGCAAGAAACTCCCCTGGAGACATTGCTGCAATCACAGAGCGCAGGGACTCCTGGCGGAAGTGGGAAGTCACCACATAGGCATTGAGATCTTTGAGATCCAAGATGGGACGGGCTCCTCCGTCCTTTTTGGCTACCACAAACAGGTTGGAATAAAATCCTGAACCTGTGTCCCCCTGAGGAACCGCCTCCAGGACCTCTTTGTCCAAGAGATCCTGAATAGCGTCGTCGAACAGACGCCTTTTTGTGGGTTCCTGAGAAGGACGAGTAAAATGGAACCGAAAAGGAGGAAGGGAAGAGAAAGGGATCCTGTATCCCTCTGACACCACCTGAAGAACCCATGGGTCCGCCACTGACTCCTCCCAAGTCCGGCGAAAGATGCAGAGACGACCGCCTACAGCCGGATGCGGACCCGGGTTCGGCGAGTCATGCCGAAGCAGTCTTGGAGGTCTTGGCCTTGGAGGCAACTATGGGCCTCCAGGACTGTTTGGGCTTGGAGGAGGAGCGCGTAGTGGGAGGACCCGTTTGGGCCGAGGAGCGTGTCTCAGTCTGAAAGGAACGAAAGGACCGATTGCGTTTGGCTGGAAACTTTTTCTTAAAGACTGAGGGTAGAAGAGTACTTTTACCGCCAGTAGCCTCACTGATCATTTCTTTGAGTTCAGACCCAAAAAGCAAATTCCCCTGAAAGGGCAAGGAAAGCAAAGCCTTCTTAGAGGCTGTATCAGCAGACCAAATTTTCAGCCAAAGAGCGCGTCTAGCCACCACAGAAGAAGTGGAGGCCCTCGCCATCATGCGCACAGCATCAAAAGCAGCATCAGCAACATAGTTCTGAGCTTCAGTGATATTAGCAAGAAGCTGCAACTGTTCAGATACAGGCGCATCCTGGCGAACCGCTTCAGTCAGTCGTTCAGTCCAGGCCGCAATAGCTCTATTAACCCATGCCACAGCAAAAGTGGGGCGCATGGCTGTGCCAATAGAGGCAAAAATAGACTTGAGAGAGCTCTAGTTTCTTATCCGTCCAGTCCTGCAAGGCAGAGGCATCTGAGACAGCCAAAGCAGTAGATTTGGATAGTCTAGACACAGGAGCATCCACTTTGGGAGGATGAACCCATTTAGCCAGCTCCGCCTCAGGAAAAGGGTAAAGTTTGGCAAACTTTTTGGAGACAGAGGAAGATCTATCAGGATTCTTCCATGCCTCAGAGACCAGACGGGCAAGAGTAGGGTTAGTTGGAAAACAAACAACAGGCTTAGATGGCTTTTTCTGAAAAACATCAGTAGGATCATAAGTGGATTCCTGAGTCAGAGGAAGGTTGAGCGTATTCAGAACCGCTCTGATCAGACCCTCAGCCGAAACTTCAGGGTCACACTCATAGGGGTCCCCAATGGACCTGTTAGATTCAATAACAGTACGTTCCTCAGCATCAGAATCCTGTAAAAGTTCTTCTTCAGAAGAATCAGTGATATCAGGAGCTCCCTGTGGCTTAGGCAGGGAGGTCCTGATAGTAGAGGGGGTCTGCCAGACCTGGAGAGCCCCCTGTACCTGAGAGGGAAAGAGTTGAAGCGTGGATCTGAGATCCCTAGTGGCAGCTTTAAACTCCCTCACCCAAGATGGCTCAATAGCGTGGCTGGGAAGCCCAGGGTTGCTATCTTGACCAGTACAATTAGGGCATAGATCCCCCACATTATCGCCATCCAGCCCAATGTGGCAAGAGGAGCAAAACGCCATGGGGGTAGCGGACCCCCCATCCTCCTTAGACTTGGGTCTAGCCCCTAGCTCCAGTGAAGTAGACATGCTCACAGCGTCAATATACCCCACTAATAACACTATCACCCAGAAAAAGTGTTAAGATTAAAGTTTCACCCCAGAAATGTTCTAAAAACGGACTTATCTGGCCAGCGAAGGGTTAATCTGTTGAGGAGAGAGAAGGCTCGGTCCCTGCGTAGTGTACTCGCCTAGGAAAAGTACCACAAAATGGCGGCCGTCGTGACAGCCAATCAGAAACGAGCGCGAACCAAGCGCTCATGGGAAATGTAGTTTTTCCCTACAAGTACCCCAAACAGTGCCCGAAGCCCCCCTGAACACCCCACATAAATATAACACATTCCGGATGATAGAGCAGGAGCCTAGAATGAAAATGAGCCCTCTCTGAAGGTGCTGTGACAAGCGGTTCCAGAGATATGTCCCATACTGTGAATTCCCATAGAGAGTAAAGGAGCCCTTGCGTCTGAGCGGGAAAAAGCCGCGCTTAAAGGCGCGGAACACCATTTTTAATAAAGTTTAGTAAAACATTAAAAAAAGTGCCCAAACAAGCATGAAACACATGAGAAACATAAATAAATGAATACCCAATGCTCCAAAACTCAGAGAATAACACAGAAATTGCATAAACAGTAATAATGCAATAAAAACACCCTATGAGTGCTGGAGTGTATTAAAACTCCCAAATACAAGCCCATCAAAGGGACACTGTGGGGACAAGTGGACCTTCAGCACTCAATGGGTGACTCACCTTCCTTGCTGACTTCTGTCTTCAGGTGACCATGATAGGGAGGGAAAGAACCAGAGGTAAATTCCCCAACAGGGGAGCTGCTTAACACAAGCTGTCCCCTCTTCAGGGTATAGGTCCACAGAAAATCCCTGGAAGCTGCACCAGCCACTTTAAAGAGGGCAATTCACAGCCATGGTCACCCTCCTAATGGTGGTATTCCATATTTGAATAAAAAATAATAAAATACTAAGATGCATAGATGTTCTCTACCTGGTGTGGAAGCACACCAGGAACAAATCAATCTAAAGTGGCTCTGGCCAGAAGGTGGCTTAAGTAAGAGGGGAGGCTCCGCCCCTTGCAAATTATTTGCATAGTTGTTCCTGCCTATTAAAGGGGACTTACGCCTCCCAGAGTACCAGTGACCTGTATTGGACGACAGTGAAATAGAGGTTAAAGGATCAAAGGGAACAGTAAAGCTTACTGGAGAGAATCGGTAGTTTAGAGCTATGGGAACTCTGGCCCTGTAACTCTTGAGGTATAGCCCAAACATTTAAAAGCTATTTTGCATACCCCAAAATACCCTATATTGACCTTTTAATTTCTCAAAAACTATTTTATGCTACAAAGAAAATTCTAGCACAACAGACCGTTTTTAGTTTATTTTTAATAAACCAAACTTACCTTGGGTTGATTACTTTAAATGAATTAGGCGCCATTTATTCCTATAGAACAATTCCCCTTTAACATGTACTGAATTCACACAAAAAACATGCAAATTAACAAGATTTCTCACAAATCACAAGATTTCTCACAAAATGTAACTCACCAAAAGCTCCAAATAAGCACATCACTATTAAGAGCAGAACACACCATAGAATATCGGTATTTAGCTGCCGCTCCAATTTACTGCGCTTGTACCGAGGACCGCTATTGTTCAGCATGGTTTTTGTCTCATGACCTGAAATGGAAACAGGAATGTACTAATAAATAAACTAAAACAGATCCTGGAATCGATTCACTAGAGCTGCTTTAACCTTTTTATGGAGAAAATTCTGCCATTAACATCAGCTGTCCCAAAGGGAGGATAGTGAATGTGTATTTCTGCCCATTCCACTTTGCTGCACTTTATTTACACAGTATTTTAAGAACAGAAGACAGTGGAATAACTTTGACTCCATTTTTCTGCACATGCTATAGAGGTGGTGTGCAAGGGGTTGCACCCATTAAAGTCTCAACAACAGTGAAGTCTGTCCATTGGTATGTACAAAAGCACTCATACATTCTACCACATATTGGGGATGAATGGAGCTGCAGTCCCAAAAAGCCAGAGATCCAACAGTTGAACAGTCCTGCTTTAGGGCACCCCCAATACTGCATACTGTAACACAAGCCAGTGCCTTGGAGCAGAAAATGAGCACCTATGGAAGAGTATTATATTTTTCCCACCAGTTTTATCTGCCACAGATATCTATAGCATCACCATTTCTTAGCATTTGGATTACGTAGGGGTGGGCAACCTAAGGCTGCTAGTCGCTGTATCCTATAACTCCCTTCATCACAGGATGATGGGTTTCAGTACACAGCAACTGGAGGGCCTCATGTCCCCCCAACCCCCTGATCTAGACTTCCTTTTTTACCATGTTGAGCCAAAATAATGTAAACACATTGAAAAGTTATTGAGAAAATAGGAAAGATCCATTTGACTTAGAAAATCATCCCAGAAGCACTTTATACTATTATCATTTATTTGTTAAGCACCAAACATATTCTACTGAGCCGCACAAAGTGGTGTAGGAGGACATACAATGAGCCTCAGGCACAAAGACGGGATATGTACTAAGATGTGAAAGAGGAGATGAAGTGAAGAGGACATTCTCCAGTGTGGTAAACTGTCCAATTCAAATGTTATTCTGAGGAGCCTATGCACTAAGATTTCCCTCTAGACTGTAAGCTTTAATGAGCAGGGAGCTCTGATCCTTTTGTTTTCCATGTTTCGTTCGTACTATTTAATATCTGTGTGTCTATTCCCTACTGTATAGCGCTGCAGAATAAGTTGGCGCTATATAAATAAAGAATAATAATCTCTCAAAATGGAGACCTCTTAGTGCATTGGCTCCACAGAACACCACAAGACATGGACAGCTTATCCTACTGGAAGTCATCTCTTTATTACACCTTAGTGCAGACTAGTCTCCACCAATGCATAGCAGTGTATATTAATTCCCTATTGTCAAACATGTACCTGCATTTTAAAGGGATAGTAATGTTTCAAAATAAAAGCAGCTCCAATTAATCTTCATAGTATTTGGGCCATGGAGAGTGTTATTTCAATACTGTCAGAGTTGCAGTTCAAGAGTAATTGAATGATAAAGTATCCCCCTCTCGCCCCTTTTACCTAGTGTAAGCCACCTCCCCTCAGATGTGGAATCTGGTCTTAAGACCAGACAGCTCACAGCAAGGGACAATCTTCTTACTGTGAGAACAATGAAAACTCTGCCCCCCTTGACAGGTTTTTCAGGTTTTCCATTATGGTAATTGAAGATTGTCCCTCTCTGGAAACCACCTTTCTGTTCTGAGGTGAGCAGTGTTACATCAGTAAAAGGATTGGGAGGGAGATACTTTATCATTCAATTACTCTTGAACTACATCTCTGAAATAAGATCATATATGCGGTGGTAATGTTTTTGCATTTTTGTATTTTTTGTTGACACTTTTTAGCGTTCCTCTGTTCTGGGTATTTAATACTTAAAATGTACTAATCTCTATATTGTAGGAATACAAAAAAGAAATTAATTACCGCCAGTGCCATCTTCTCAGACCTTTATGGTTTGAGAGATAATCGCCTGCAAAGTTCCCCATCCATCCCCTTTCCCTAAAGTCAGCGTTCTAGCTGACTGCAGGGGAATCCCGTCATACACAAGCACATGTAGAAGACCTTTTAAGTGAAGGATTTCTTTTTTATTAATGCGATCTCTGCTCTGCTGCAGAGCCGTCAGATGGCCGTACAATAAGATTCCCCTGCAGTCAGCTAGAACGCTGACGAAAGCGGACTTCAGAGAAAGGGGAGAGAGGGGGGAACTTTTTGAGCGATTATCTTTCAAACCATAAAGGGCTGAGAGATGGCACTGGGGGCAATTCATTTCTTTTTTTGTATGCCTACAATATGGGGATTAGTAAATTTTAAGTATTACTATCCCTTTAAGAGGGGTGCACTGTAACATTGTGTTGATGAAGATCCCACTGAGAAGAGAAAAACTGACCTTTTCAGAGTTTGGAAAAGTCCTAAGACTGCCGATTATATATTTTTCCCCTATCTCTCTCATTTAAATAGAGTTTGTGTTTGTTTGTGTATGTGTATTCATACAAGTGGACCCTAGCAGCCAAGATTACAGCCCTCAATGGAGGGAAATGTTGAGTATGTGGCCCGTGATGGAGTTTGACATGCCTGCCTTAGTGAATCACTCCCCAGAACAATTATGGAGAACGCCTGCATAGGGACAAAAAGTTTACATGGATTTAAATGGTGTCTTCAACCCTTTGAATTGTAAAGATGCATCCAAGAATTCAAGGCAATAAATGCCCATTTTCATTTTCAGACTTTTCAGTTCCCAGAAAAGGTGCTGTTAGCTTGCTCCAGAATGGTGTTCCTCTTTATCCTCCTGAATAAGACCCTAAGTGACGTTCCAAAAAAACACTGACCTGCATAAACAACAATGCCAATTACAGCTTCTGTATTCCTCACAATACATCCTCTCAGGAGCAAGTTCTGTTTGCCGAGACCACTTTTTTCTTTGTTCGGATGATCTCTTGAATGAATAAAAAAAAAAAAATAATGGGAGTCCAATCAGGACAAAACTAAACATTTCATATCAAATTAATAAACTGATTACTTACAACACTCCTGCTTTACTAATTATAGAAGCTTTAAAAGGGGAACTGTAGTAGCGCTAGTCGCCAGAAATATTACCTGGTTTCAAAGATTTTCAAGTTTTTCGGAGGCTCACAGTAGCAGGAAGCACGGACATCTCGTCACAGTGACGTCCGTGCGCCTGCGCTGTCAGTCCCTTTTGGAGCCGGCCGGCAAACTAGACATTTTATTTGGATAGGTTTAGTTTGTGCTCACAAATGGCTTCTCACAAGGGCTAAAACTGTCCACGTTTTAGGAAGAAGCACCGATTTTGCCAGCAGGTTTGGAAACTAATCCATTTAATACCAGTTACTTATGAAATATGCATACTGCAGGGCTGCACAGGAATGACTGCATCCATAGAAAAAGGAATACTTCCACCTGTTGGACTACAACTATTACTATCCTCTGCCAGTCAACAGCCACCTGAGGATGATAGGTGTTGTAGACTAACGACCGCTGAAGAGCAAAAAGGTCATCCACCCCTGTTCTGAGGCTGCACTCACCTCAGGGCAGCCCTGAAGGGTTGGGCTTGCTTGGTATTAAAAGGAATTATGGGTATGCACAAAGGCTGCAGTATGAATAACAGAGCTAATGACTGTAAAGTCAAAAGAAGGGATGTCTTAAAATGCAAAGGCTCAGACCTTTAGTAAAGGTAGTTTGAGAACGGTGTTCTAAGTAACAAGCTATAGTAACAGTGGGTGAGGTTAAGAAAGAAAAAAAATGTCCATGTGGTTCAGCCCTTGCCAAACCACCTTTGTTGATCCTGAAAAGGGGGGGGGGGGGGGGGGAGATAAAGCCTTTTCCAATTAAACCCCAAATGATTAAAAAATTAATGTAACAGGAATTTTTTTTTGTCTCTATGGCGCAGATGGTTTACTCCAGAATAACTCCTATAAATATGGGCCTTTGTACGCTATGTTATAACATTGAGCAGCACCTGATTGGACGTGGTTATGTTTTTCAGTGCCATTACAGAGAAGATATTTCCATATTGTATCAATCTAGTCCCTCCCCAGGATGATCGAGAACTGAAACACCAGGCAAATTTCCCCAGCATAAAAGAAAGAGCAAAACCCCAGACTATGTTTCAGCCTTCAGTGGGTCTTTTCAGTGAACTGCAATGGATTCCCTTCTAGGAAAAGGAGCCCCATGCCGGGATCTCTTTCACAGCGGGAGACTATAAAAAACTCAGGTGACTGATCTAGACTCTGGTCACCAAAATGGATTATCTTCTGTAACGTGTTTAAGATCTATCTAGCACCAAAGTGGTTAACCAGGGAGTGGACAATTTATAACAGACCAAATAACTGCACAATGAGTGGCACCAAAAAGTGTTTTAGATGGCCATTTGCACAAATTGCTAAAAACAAAGCCGAGTTGTGGAAACGCAAGAGGAAGCCAGGCTTGCACTAAAAGGCAAAGAAGCAGAGATGTACATGTAGTGAGCAAATACTTACAAGAAGCCCTTGAATCTGCCGATATCGCTGTTTGGACTTTCGCAGTGTATTCTGCTGGAAAATTTTTCAGGATCAAACTCATCTTCCTTAACAAGAAACAAAAAAAGATGCCCATTAGCCATACCAAAGAAATGGTAAAATACATCTATAGAGGCTGACTTAGCCCTGGATTCCATTTCAGATTCCCATTGAAGTCTATGTGCAAAAGTGTTATTAGACGAGTGATAATGTTACCACTCGCAATGAAATATAGGACTTCAGGATCAGCTGCACTATAGGGGACAAACAAAAATTCCTCAAATTCCCATTGATATAAACAGGGCTTTTAACCACTTGTATGCTTGAGATCTCCAATGCATTGCATCACAATGCATTGAAGGAGTTAAGAGTGCCATTAAATACTAGTCTACCTGTATGGGAATTAAGACAATGATACACTCTCTCTTTTCTTTCTCAGTTTAGTTTACTTGCAGGTCGCCTGGCCAGCTTCATTTGGATCTCTCTGCCCTAACCCCCATTCCTTCCCCTCCCTTTCTCCCACTTATTTTAGGAGATAAAATTGGTACCTCACTCATAAGAGTGATGTAAAGACCATACATTTTAATGGCCACTTGAGAACACAAAGTGCACACTTTCAGGAAATTAAGGTCCCTTTTTCAGGCATGGGTTAACATCCACTGGAGCCCTGCAATGACTCATTACAACACAATAACAAACAAACAGAGGGGCGCACACGCTCTAAGCGTACACGGTTTCATTAATGAGGACCACCACCGAGCATACACCTTCTCACGTGCTCAATTCTACTCACATGTGGGCGAGGCATTAACTGGCCTCTCCACTTAGGGGTTATCCAGTGGATGCTCCTAAGCGGAGAGGCCAGTTGATGCCTCACCCTCATGTGAGTAGAATTGAGCATGTGAGAAGGTGTATACTCAGTGGTGATCCTCATTAGTGAAACAGACTACGCTTAGAGCGTGTGCTCCCCTCTGTTTTTGTTTTCACATGTGTTGGGAGTCGAGTACCAGCGACTGAGTTGGGGAGGCAGCACCGCTGAGAGGAGAAGAATCCAAATCAAGACAAGATTTTAAAAGATTTTTCGTAGCCTTTTATTTGATCCTCTTTATAAGGGTAGGATCTATGATCTGTGGTATTAGCGCTTGCACATAGTAGTATTGTGTTAACAGTGGCAACAACATTGTGTTCCATCCAGCTATGATGGTCAATCTAGAAAATGGAGATCCAGGTACTTTGACGTAATGAAAATAGAGAGAAAAAAAAAAGTACATGCAATTTGACAGTATACATTATGTGCTAAGAAATTGTTTAAAGTGGAACTACCACCTCACAAAGTTTCCCATGAAGAATTACCCATCTGGCAACTAGCCACCAGAATAATTACCTCCTTACAGAGAACTCCTACTGCTCCCGAGACTGACAGCCAGGAAACAGCGCAGACCTCTTTGCATCGTGATGTCTGCGCACCTGCGCCGTCAGTCCCAGTCTGCTCTAGGAAGAGTTGCTTCGTACCTTAAGGTACTGGAAGGGACTGACGGCACAGGCGCGCAGATTCTTCTAAAGTGCTGTTTCCTGGCCGTCAGTCTCGGGAGCAGTAGGATTTCTCTATAAGGAAGTAATAATTCTGGCGACTAGTACTACTGAGCAGCTAGTCGCCAGATGGTCAATTCTTTGGGGGAAACTATGTGGAGTGTTACTATTTCTTTAATTTTACTTGACAATTCCCATACTAATGCAAATTAATGCATTGGAGACCTCTAGGATTCAAGGGGGTTAAAAGCCTCATTGAAATCAGGGGGGATTAACTGTAACCTATGGTGCAGATGGTTTGCTCCAATTTTCCTTTTCTTTGCTATCTATGTTCTTTTTAATGAGTGTACTTTGCCTTTGTTTGTTTTTTTTTTTTTTTTTTTTTTTTTTTTTTTAAACTGCATAATTTAAAGTGGATCACCTTGATTTTTCTTTACATATTTGAAAACTTAATTCAAACCCGGCTGTCTATGTGTTGTATTAACCAAAATTCCAGCAGATGTACAGTTTAGGAGATATTCACACTTATTTCTGGGAAAAGTGAAAGTGAAAATATCCTGTTACAGCACACAGATTCATTAGCATATGAAATATTACTGAAAATACTTCATTAGCCTATGAAACATCACTGGTAGCACAAGGGTACAGACATATGCATATATTAGCACATTTGCTGGTCTTTTGGCTAACATGACACAAACTTTAATTACGGTGAAAGATCAACTTTAAAACAAAGCAATGCAATGGATACCCATCTGGCTTTCAATGGGTTACATAAACATCGAAGTAGGTTGACAAGTGTATTAGCTGTAGATTAAACCTATTAAATAGTCCAAGAAAACAGTGATGTAACTTGGCATTTGGCCAAATCCTGTTCTATTTATTTTACTTTGAGTACTTACTGTTCCCATAGCCATGAGACAAATACTTATTATAAAGCCCATTCACTGAACAATTAAAGCAGAACTACCACCCCATATAATTCCTCATCTGGCGACTAGCTGCTCAGTAGCGCTAGTCGCCAGAATTACTACCATATTAACCCCTTAAGCACGGCCGATCACACATGCGCCGTCACTTAAGGACCACGGACCTTTTTTTTTTTTTTTGGCTGGATCCACTTCCAGGCTCCCCAAACGGCGGTCCTTAACACTATTCTACTCATGATAGTCCTGGACAGTCATGGGTTGTTTAGGGGTTAAAGAGAATTCGCCTTTGTTGCGGGGCTGACAGGCAGGACGGAGCACAGACATCTTTCCATAGTGAAGCCTGCACTGTCAGTCCCAGCCAGCTCTAGGAGTTGTTCTGCTCCAAAAAGGGACTGACAGAGCAGGCGTACAGATGTCACTATGGAAAGATGTCTGCGCTCCATCCTGCCTGTCAGCCACGGAACAATGGCAAATTCTCTTTAACATGGTAATAATTCTGGCAACTAGTGCTACTGAGCAGCTTGTTGCCAGATGGGGAATTATGTGGGGCCATGTTGCTATGGGGTGGTAGTTCCACTTTAATGTTATCATTATATCAACTATATACCATGGGAGAAAGATTGTTGCAGATGAACACCAAAACTGAAGGAATTCAACCACAGATATTGTGATCCACAACCAAATTGGCTATTTCAGTGCCACAGGAGAAATCGGACATTAGTAATACTGAAAGGTATAAAATATAATAACCTTTACTGGTAGATATTAAATCCTAAGTACACAATATATTTAAAATCTACCAATAAAAGGTTATTATATTTTATACCTTTCAGTATTACTAATGTCCGATTTCTCCTGTGGCACTGAAATAGCCAATTTGGTTGTGGATCACAATATCTGTGGTTGAATTACTTCAGTTTTGGTGTTTATCTGCAACAATCTTTCTCCCATGGTATAATCTAATCTTTCTCCCATGATATATAGTACATATTTTTGGCTTTCGTTGCATAAGATGATATCAAAGAGCATAAGTAAACAAATTCATATTATACATACATGCAAAGATTAAAGTAATTTGGTTTGTCTTTTATTGTATTTTAAGTGATGCAAGAGAGGACAGTTCATATATTCTCATCTGTGTCTTCTGAGCCACTGACAGACTAATATAAAGCGGAGTTTATGATAAATAAAAATAATAGCCATTTTGTAAAATTACCATGTAATATCCTTTCACCACTTGTCTTTGTTTTAAATTTGTTTCCCCATCGAGACTAGACGTTTCAATATGGCAGATTCCGTCTGGGTCTGAAGAATGCAGCAGCACCATATCAGCGGGAATTATTTCATCACACTGAAGACGAATAAAGTTCCCCACATTCACATCTTTCCAGCAACACTCAACGTACTTCTTTTCTTTCCTAAATAACAACACACCACATTTACAAAAGTTTAAAAACAAGTTATGTATTATTTAAAGGGATAGTAATACCTAATTTAAAGTTTATTATTATAAGCATTAAAAAATATTAAGAACTATGTAGGTCTTATCTCTCAAACCTTTATGGTTTGAGAGATATTCAAAATGAAAGCTCTCCCCTCCGCGACGTCAGTGCTCTAGCTGACAGATTTGGATTCTGGTCTGCAGACCGGCCGGCAGTTCTTCAGCAGAGCTGAGATTACGATCTTTAAAAATAACTACTTCATTGGAACGGTCTGCAAAGTGTGCCTGGTTTGCAAGCACACTATGTAGACTGTTCCAATGAAGCAGTTCTTTTTAAAGATTGTGATCTCAGCTCTGCTGAAGAGCCGCCAGCCAGTCTGCGGACCAGAATCCAAGTCTGTCAGCTAGATGTCAGACTTGACTAAAACATCCAGGAAGAGGGAATTTTAGTTTTGAATATTTCTCGAACCATAACGTTTTGAGAGATAAGACTTACATATATCTTAATATTTTTTAATGCCTATAATAATAAAACTTTAAATTACGCATTACTAGCCCTTTAATGCGCATTTTGTCAGATATGCACAAAGTCAAAAGTGAAGCAATTCAGGGGAAACTATCTGCACTATAAAAATTCCACATTGATTGAAAGGGTTAACTGTCCCACTTCATTGTTAGAGAAGTCTCCAACTCATTTCTTTCCATAGCATTGCAGACCTGTCTAGCAATGAAGGTTATAAAAGCCCCATTAGAAACAATGAGAATTTCGGAATGTACATTGGTCCCCTATGGTACGTTTGTTTGCCCCAGAATTGCAACTCTCTTCTTTTGCACAGAAGGCCCTATCCAGCAAAATAAACTCCACCAAAAGGGAAAATATTTAAACATTCCCAGTGATTTCACCCCTTTCAGTGCCAGAGAGTTGTCCAATGCATTGCATACCTCTCTGGCACTCAAACGGGTAAGCTTTTGAATGCTAGCGGTCTTCATTGGATTGCATGCAGAGAAGACTTTCCATGAATTCAGGGTGTTAACCCTTTGAGTACCAGAGTGGTACGGAATACATTGCTATGCAATGAATTCCATACCACCCTGGCACTCAAAGGGTTAAAATTTCCATTGAGGCTGATGGGGATTTTAGGAAAGCTTATATTCTCCTTACTGAATTGCGCCTAAAATTACTTCTTTGTATTGGTGTGAAAGGGAGTTGCGAGTTTCTTTAACCTTTTGAGTGCCAGAGGGGTACGCAACGCATTGTGGAGCAATGCGTTGCATACCCCTCTAGTACTCAAAGGGTTAAGAACCCGAACAGGTAAAACTGAGTCTGCAATGAACGACTGCCACTTGGGCACTGTATTCTCTAAGTCAGGTAAACATGATTTTCCACAGCATGGAGTTTAATAATTTTTTTTTTTTTTATATATAACCTTTTGGCTGCCAGAGGAGTGTCTAATCCATTGCTTTGCAAGGCATTACACGCTCCTCTGGCACTCAAGAGGGTTAAACATTGTTAATAAAAAGCTCAGTAGATGTGCGTTTCCTAAAAAGCTTCACTAATTAAAAGCACTCCACCCAAACAGTCATCTCACTGAAACCGGGCAGCTTCTTTTCATATGTATAAGGACAACTTGGATTACAATGGCAATGAAAATAGGCCATTTTAGGAGAGAATTGAAAACCAGTTTACCACCCCATCAAACCGACCATCAGATTTATTCAAACACATATGGGGAAAAAAAGATTCAGAGGGAGAGAGGACACACAAGGGGGGGGGGGAAGAGACACAGAGACAGAGGTAAGGGGGACTAAGAAAGAGTGGGGGAGAGGAAACTGTGTATACTTCCCACTGTGTACAGAACCAAAGGAACCAACACACACTTACCTAGAGTACACCCGAGTTAATATGTTGTTGATGACCTTATCAAGCTTGTATTTCCTGTAATCTTCAAGGCCGTCTTTGATGGCAATGATTGTCAGCACTGCTACCAGAGGCAACATGGTGATTTCTTTTTGAAAGGCTTCGACCAGAGGTAGCCAGTTCAAAAAGACTAAAAATAGGAAGTATAAGTTGGCAGCCCTGGAATGGAAATGTAACAAGAAAATAAAGCGTTTGTTCACAAACTACAGGTAATGCAAAATAAGCATTCACCAACTTTGTGATATTTCAGAGAACTGTACTAGTAAAAGCCATAATCTAAAGATTGGCAATCCTTGAACAGGCCCAACTACTCCATGAGGGTTATGCTATGATATGATAAGAGGTGATGAAAAGGAGATCACTTCTCCAATGTTATAATCTCTCTCCTGTTCCTATGTTAGTCTATGGAGCCTATGCACCAATGTCTCTAAAGTTAGATAAATCTTAGTGCATAGGTTCTATAGAACAATATAGGTATTAGATCCTCACCACATAAGGGACAAAACAGACCTCTCTAGCATTCAAGGGGTTAAAAAGCCCCATTTAAATAAATGGAACTTTGGGAATTGTTACAGATCCCCCATAGTGGAGGTATTTGCCCAAGAACTGCTCTGCTTTAGCTTCCTAAATATTGCTCTAAGGGTCAGATCAGTTCTGGAGTAAACCAACTATACCACAGGGCAGGGGCTCTCAAAGCTGTCCCAGCAACCAACCTCCGGACCTCCTCACTTACTCACAAGTGAATGATTCATCTGAGTCCATGTGAGGAGATCCTGAAAACCTGCACTGTTGGTGGGAGGGGGGACAGGTTTGAGTGCCCCCGATATGGGGAATAAATGTCCCCAAATTACCACTGCTATTAATGGGCCTTTAAAGGGATAGTAATACTGAATATTCAAAAAATGTTGTAGGGTTTATCTCCACTGCTGAAAGAGGTTTTATTCAGAAGTTATTACAGCTCAAACTTTTTATGTGCAGTATCTCAGGATCATGACATGTTTACCGTGGTGCTGTTACACCATTCTATGGAAAGGATGGTGTTGCAACAGTGCCGCTGTATAATTTCAGGCCACTGTAATACTGCACCAAAAAAATTACAAAAATCTAGTCTGAGCTCTAAAACTCTTTTGAATAAAACACCTTAAAGCACTGGGTGTACCCTTGTATTACTCATGGGGATACACAAATTAAATAATACTATCCCTTTAAACTCTCCTATTAAAGGGGTTCAGTGTGGTTAGAATCTGCATTTAATCTAAAGGCAAATTTTCTGGGCAGTTGAGCTGGTTTGTCCCAGAATTCCTCCACTACAGTTTCCCCAAGTACTGCTTTGCATTCATAAGATGCTACAGAAGTAATAAAAGATATTAAACTCACATATTATGAAAACTAAGAAAATTTGTTTTTATTAACATTTTAAGAAATAAAAGTAATGTGAACTCTGAACAGAGATGTGCTACATCATCACTAAATTGCTAATTAAATCTCCACGTATCTGTTAGTAATGGCAAAGCAATGCAATCATTTTTATTGCGATTAGGCATAAGTATAAGGAAAGACTTTGTGAGGACACGTGCACCAGATAGGAATCTTGCTCAGCTGACTCAGGCCTCTGCTGGAACCCAATTTGCTTATTTCACAGATTTTACTTTGTCCTGTGTATTAACTCCATCATGTCCACTTTAGATCTGATTTTTTTTCTTCCCACAATAGTAAACTACATCAAACTCGCCTCCTCCAGCACCAACATTAACTGTAACACCACAGACATAAAACCCTCACTTCTTTCCTCACCACTGCTCTGCTGCCACAAACTATTCTCCTTGTTCCATTCCCTAAAGGCGTGGTTGTATAGTGAATATTATATAGTGTTTTGTGGTTGTTTAAAGTGGAATTACCACCCCGCCTAAACTTACCCCTAAAGAATTACCCATCTGGTCACTAGCTGCTCTTTAGTGCTAGTAGACAGAATTGTTACCTCTTTTTAGAAAATTCCTACTGCTCCTGGGACTGACAGCCAGGAAACAGCGCAGACATCTTAGGATAGTGACATCTGCACGCCTGCGCTGTCAGTTCCTTCGGGTGCTGTGTGTCTCCTAGCAACGCCTCCTAGAGCAGACTGGGACTAACGGTGCAGGTGCGCAGACGTCCCTATGCAAAGATGTCTGCGCTGTTTCCTGGCTGTCAGTCCCGGGAGCAGTAGGAGTTCTCTAAAAGGAGGTAATAATTCTGGTGTCTAGCACTATTAAGAAGTTAGTCACAGGTGGGTAATTCTTTAGGGTAGGCTGACCAGACCTCCCCTTTAACCAGGGACCCATAGGAAATAGGAATATTTCAGGACTGCACTGAAATCAAGCAGCACTGCAGTATGCATTTTTCTTTTGTGTCACCGGTTAAAGGTGATGTCTGGTCGCCCTACTTTAGGGGCAAGTTTAGGCGGGGTGGTAGTTCTGCTTTAAGTGCAAGACCCTACTAGCTCTCCAGCTGGTGCCACAGCATGTGCCCTATGTTGAATTTTTTCTTGTTCTCTTAGATCACCAACAGTATTGCTCCACACAATGTCAATTATTTTCAATGTATTAATTTTACATAATGTCTTATTTTATCAATGTGTATTTTATATAAAAGCTACAGCAATGGTCAATTTACTACAGGAAGAAGGCTTGCAAATGTTCCATCTGCAGCCTTTCAGAAGCGTGATGTGTTGTGATGGGCAATATTCGAATTCGACAGCCGCTTCCTTGCATATGGTCTGGTATAGCCCATATTCAGCTTTCTACAAGTGCAGTGTGGTGCGGCGGGTGACATTTAAAGTCACCACTTGCTTCCTTGCATATGCGTCATGTCATTTCAATTCCTTTTAGGACCCTCTATGAATGTGCAGACTCAAACCGGACATGGTGTCCACATTATACTTGTAGAAGGCTGCAGATGGGATATACCAAACCATATGCAAGGAGGTGGGCACAGAATTCTGATGTGATCCCTGCCGCACCACACCCCACTTATTAAAGGCTGCAGATGGATCATATCAGTTAGAGGAAAGGAGGGAGACAGATTAATCAGATTGCTTGCTGGATCTCCCACCAATCCAGTGGGAAGTCAGAAACTACGTTGACTATAAGACAAGGTAGTTTTTTTCATGATAAAATGCATGGAAAAACCTTGCCTTATATTCCAGCAAATTCAGTAATTTAGATCGGTACAATAACAGGTTACACGGAAATGTGGTCCTAATATCTCTCATTCACACAAAAAATCTCTAAGATGAGATGTTTGTGCACTTACAGATAACCCTTTCCTTTCCCATGGCTCCTGTGTTCCACAAGGACTAAGAGGAAAGGATTTAAGTAGCTATCACTAGGAAAAGGGCATGTGCAGACAAAAGTTCCTTGGAGTACAATGAGGCAAGAAGGTGCTTTTGCTTCCAATAGTCACTAACGCCCTTGCCAAGGCCAGGACCAAAAAGGTCTTCCTACAAAAGGAAGAGACACCAAAGACTTTTTGGAAGATTGGTCAGTCGACCAAATCTTGAGCTATAAGGTGTGAGACACGATTACTGAAAAGGCGGAGTCCTTTACAAAAAACTTTGTGGCATGGAAGGCTGCATCAGTAACATATGCATTAACCAATAATTGCTCTTTGAGAACATCCCGACAAATGGCATTTGAATCTGTTCACCCCAGACAGACACTCAAATTGTAACAAAAACGGGTTGCAGAGCAGTCCTAATGGCTGCGCAATTTCACTTCAAAAAGGAATCTAAGCACTTATCTGCCAAATCCTTAATGGTTTGATTCCTTAAAGGCCGAGGCATCTGCCAAAGACAACAAGGTGTTATTGGTGTTAATAGCAAGGAGAGATATTTGGGAACAGCAGCAGTTACAGAAGCCCACTGCTAGAAAGACTCAAGGTTGGAAATGTATTTGTTAAAGTGGACCATGATTCAAGTTTGCATATTTGAAAATTGCATTGAAACGTACCTGTGCGTCTTCTTAGATAAAAGACCAGCAAATGTATAGTTAACCCCTTAACGCCCAGCGGCAGTTACGGACCACAAAGCTCCCCCCCCCCTCCCTGAGATAATGGATTCAAGGTTCTTAAGGTGTTAAGGAAACATTCACATTTGTTACCTTATCCTAAGGTATGCCAATTGTGGTACCAGTGATGTGTCATATGCTAATGAAGCTCTATGCAGTACCAGGACATATTCACCTTCACTTTTCCCAGAAATAAATTGTGAATATCTTCTAAACTGTACAGCATTTGGACTTTTGCTCAACATGACACATAGACAATTTTGAATGAAGTTTTTTTTTAAATATGTAAAGAAAATTCAAGGTGATAGGTCCACTTTAAGGAAAACTCTCTTCTCAGACATCTCCCACTCTTCCAGGATAGCCCGTTCCAGAGAATAATAAGGAGGAAAAAATGGGTGAATCCCTTTTTCACTGTTGGAAGAGGTCTGGTGAGGAAGACCATGTTTTAGATGTCTCAGAGACCTGCAAAACCTCTAATACAGCTGTGAAAGGCCCCCCTCAGCTAAGGGGCAAGGGTACTCCTCATAGGCATCCCTAAAGTACAAGGAAAGATAAATATCCTCCATATCAGTGTTAACCTCCAACCAAATGGCCCATAATCTCTGTGTGTCTGATGGGGGTATGCGGCCAACCCATTGAATAGATTGGACGGATAGACGCAACTGAAGAAATAAGAGCCTTAACCCAAACTGGTTTTGTTCTGCAGTGAAGATACCCTCTCCCCACGAGGATCAAGCAACAGTGCAGGTCCAGTGATTCATTTTGAGCCTACTCTGACCACTGTAGGTGAAATGGGTGCAGATATATGTCCCTGCAAAGAATCTCCTTACACTTTTATGGAACAAAGATGGCCACCATGTGGGCTTCCATTTTTAAAGGGCCGCATTCCATAAATGTAAATATAAAGAAGTAAAGCTAAAATACACATAAATACAAAGAGAAATACAAGGAAATACAAAAGTCCGTCTTCTCAAATGGAAGGAGAAAGACCATAAGCCGCAATGTTATCACAGCCAAGTACAAAAAGTTGTATATTTAAAAAAAAAAAACAAAAAAAAACAAAAAACACCCATACTACATAGTCAGCCACCTTTAGAAACATAGGATACAGGAGGAATGAGAAGGATTGATTGATAAACAGAAAAGACCACCAATTTTTAGTGGATGCCAAGTAATAGCAGGGACAGAATAGAAAAAAATGATACCAATCAAATGGTTAACTTACTAGTCTTCAGACTCCCATTTATTTAATACAGAACCTCAGAGACGTTAAGTAGTGAGGCACAGATTTAAACTAAAGTCAGCGTTCACAGGAAAATGGTGAACGGTTCAATCCAATTCCAGGGAAGCCAGTTAACAGCTGCACACCTAATGGGGGATTATACAGGGTCATAGCTATATAAGTATAAAAATAAAACAAACAAAAAAAGTCTAAAACTAAGCGAACAGTGCCAGCTTGAGGTAGGTCACTTGGAGCAGTGAGTAAAGCTAGAACGAAGGAAGAGGAGAGTTTCCACCTCAAAGGATATGCATGAAAAAGGAAAGGACATTAAGGTAGCGTCAACCACATGAGGGAATTAATCCCCCATAACGAAATAAAATCAATGAAATAATGAAAAATAAAGAAAACCCTTACTCCCCTCTAGCAGGTCACATTAAAAACTAAGGTGGCTGCTGATAGACGAGGATTAAATAGAGCTAGGAGGAAGAATTTTTTGTCTGCAAGTGGCCTGCCTTCTAGTGGTAGCTACATAACCCCATGGTTCTTGTGTTTCACAATGGATCAAAGTTTAACAAGGTTATTGTGTTGTGGTGTCAATGGGCAGAGTATTTGCTTGCAATTTCTCTTATTCCGGTGTGATTTAGTAACATAGTAGATAAGGCTGAAAAAAGATATGCGTCCAATAACACCCCTGTTGATCCAGAGGAAGGCAACATAAAAGCCCTCTGGAGCAATTTCCGGTGTGTGTGTGTGTGTGTGTGTGTGTGTGTGTGTGTGTGTGTGTGTGTGTGTGTGTGTGTGTGTGTGTGTGTGTGTGTGTGTGTGTGTGTGTGTGTGTGTGTGTGTGTGTGTGTGTGTGTGTGTGTGTGTGTGTGTGTGTGTCATAACTGTCAATATTGTTCTGTGCTAGATAGGCATCCATTGCTTTTTTGAATGCAGTTACATTATCTGCAAGCACAACATCCCGAGACAAAGAATTCCATAGCCTTACCGCCCTTACTGTAAAGAATCCCTGCCTGTGTTTTAGTCGAAAGCGCCTTTCCTCAAGTCTTAATGGATGACCTCTTGTTCTTAGCTGCTCATATCCCACACAAACCTCTCAACTCATGCTCTTCTTCCACATTTTTTTCAGTGGGATATTTAAAACAGGGCATAAGGAAAAAGAAACTCTGTTTAATGTAGATGCCCTAGACAAAGTCAAATGGTAGGGAAAATAATAAAAAACATCAAATTTTTTAGTCTGTGAGGCAACTTGACAATGTAACAGATTAGCTCCCAAATGCCTGTGTTTAATAAGAAAAGTTTATTTTTGTTTTCCTTCTAGGAGACACTGCACCTTTAAGCATCCTCAATGCAGCATAAAGAGCTGATGGAACATGGATATGACATGTTACAAGAGGAAATTCAAGGAATCATGAATGAGAATAATGCAGACTAAGCGGTGGATTCCATCATACACGATACCTTTAAGACTGGTTTTAATCACCAAATATCACCACAGACATAATTAGGAAACTATGAGCTAAAACAAGTAGTGAGTAAATGTGCAATGGAATCCACCCCAAACTAGGATGGTAACAAATAAGTAAAACTTACAAGTATTTACCTATGAAACTGTTCGAATAGATTTCTTGGTATAAAGTTGAGCAGAGTGTATTTGGTTGTGCGGATCCGGTTGTTCTTGTAGGCAGTGATTAGCTTTTCATACTCTTCTTTAAACTTCTCCAAACATGGTACCACTACCCTGTGTTTGGTAGAGGACTTCTGTGCACCTCCATTGCATTGGAAAAATCCCATTATTTGCCTTTGTGGAGAGGAGCCCTCACTGGCTCGGCCTCTGTTATCTGCAGACATAAGACGCTGCCATCGGTAACGTGCCCACTGGACAGGGTCTGCCATATTGATTGCGGTGACGCTGTAATCCTTCCGTTTTCTAAGAAGACAGAGAAAGGTATGAGTCCAATATCAAACTATTATTTAGTGCAGTACACAGACTTGCTTAAACTTTTGAGTGCAGTGTCACAAAAGTTAGCAACACATAGCAAAGCCTCTGGCATCCAAAGAGTAAAAGCAATGGTTCTAAAGCAGGGTTCTGTGGCACTTTGCTGTACTATGGGCATTAGTTTAGAGTGCCACAAGTTTCCTATGAATGACAGAAATGAGAATCTTGAATGTAAAATTCATAGATTTTCCTATTCTAAATGACGGAAAATCCGGATTTTATTAAAGACACGGAGGCGAGTATTATGCTTATAACTCCAATCTTTACTACTCAGCAGCAAGGGTTAACGTTACAAATAGAACAAAATTTGAACAATGTAAACCCCACCCTTTACAGGTGACCAATCATATCCCCACAGAGAACATATAATCCATCACAGCTGGCTCTACTTCCTCTTTTCTTTGATGCAATAAAACTGTAGATAATGGAATCTTCTTAAACTTTAAACTGGAGATATCGTCAAGCAGGAGAAGAATTCAACCATATGAACGATTATCCTAGGGAAAGATAAGATAGACAAAAGGGGGAGGGTTAGTCATTGGGTGGGATAATACTCGCCTCCGTGTCTTTAATAAAATCCGGATTTTCCGTCATTTAGAATAGGAAAATCTATGAATTTTAAGGCAAGACACGGAGGCTCTTATTATGCACGTTTAAAGCTGTTTAATCACATTAGAAGATACATGAACAATAGGTTTAAAATAAAAGTTTTTAAAAGTGGATTCTCTGGACCAGTCTGCTGCTTTTAGGATATCTTCGATTCTACCCCCAGTTAATAAGGATTTGGATGCCATCGCTCCTCGCGAGGAGTGGGCCCCAAAACTATTAATATCAATACCTGCAGACTGCATAATCCAGCGAATCCATCTAGCTAAAGTAGCAGTGGATACAGGAAGGTAAGGTTTGACATAAGAAATTAATAATTGATGAGTGGTAATTGGTCTAATATTAGAAGTAAACGTTTCATATGATTTCAAACAATGAACCACACAAAGTTGGGGGTTTAATGGAAAGCTAGGATAAAAGATTTCCTTAGAAAGGGATTTAGTTCTTCTAGAAATCCTAAAACGCACTCCCTCAGGTTCATAAGATCTATTAGAGATATCTAAAGCATGGACATCCGATACTCTTCGAAAAGAAATGAGACATAAAAGCATGGTAAGTTTGGCAGACAATTGCTTAAGAGAGAGATTTTCATTAGAAGGCCAAGAATCTAGGAAGGAAAGAACTAAATTAACATCCCATAAATTAGTGTATTTTGGAGCGGGAGGTCTAGAAAATTTTATGCCTTTCATAAGCTTACAGATAAGGTGATGTTGACCTACTGGGATACCTTCGATAGGGTTATGAGAAGCCGAGATGGAGGATCTATAGCAGTTTATAGTCCTGTAGGCTTTTCCTTGTTGATAACAGGATGCTAGAAAGTTTAGAATGGAGGATAAATCGGAAGAAAAGGGATCCAAGTCCCTTTCCAGGCACCAACGTGTCCAGACTTTCCAGCATGTGTTATAACATGATCTTGTACCTGGAGCCCAAGATTCGGAGATAAGGGCTTGAGCTGATTGCGAAAGGCCGTCGATAAGTCGGAGATTCCTGAAATCCGCCAGGCTAGAAGATGTAACTGGTTGAGGATTAAGAGGTTGTGAGGTTTCCCCGATGGGTCCAGAAGTAATTGGGGATAAGGAATCAGATACCGCGGAATATCGACCGACATTTCTAGCAGTGGAGGGAACCATGGTTGAGATGGCCAAAATGGTGTGATTAGAACCAGAGTAATTCCTTGTTTCCTGGTGTGTAGTAATATTCTGGGGATCATGGAGAAGGGGGGGAAAGCGTAACCCCCTGTCTCGGGCCATGTCTGGAGGAAAGCATCTATTGCTATCGCCTCTGGGTCCGGTCTCCAGCTGAAGAAGAGTGGAAGGCGAGTATTCAGTCTGGAGGCGAAAAGGTCCAGAACTAGGGGACCCCAGATCCGATTGAGTTTGTCGAAAGTGACTCGATGTAGAGTCCAGTCGCTGGAGTCCGTAAGATATCTGGAATTCCAATCCGCTGTAAAGTTGGATAATCCTGGTAGATATTCTGCCTGGATAGAAATATTTCTGTCCAGACAGAAGTGCCATAGTTCTTTCGCCAGAATTGCCAAAGGTTTTGACTTTGTACCTCCTAAGTGGTTGATATATCTGACCGCCGATATATTGTCCATTTTTAAAAGAACACAACAGTTTGATGAGTCTTTTGTAAAGCTTTTGATGGCAAAAGATCCTGCCAGCAATTCCAAAGAATTGATATGAAGGTCCCTCTCGCCGGAGGACCATTTCCCTCCTGTGGAAAGGTCGCCGCATCGCGCTCCCCAACCTGAATTGCTGGCATCTGATTCTATTATAAGATCCGGGGACATCCCGAAAATTGCCCTCCCATTCCATGCCTCCATGTGTTGAAGCCACCAAAGAAGTTCCTCTCTTGCATCTGTTGAGAGAGGGATCAGATCCGAATAATTGAGTCCCTTCCGAAGATGAAGAATTTTTAGTCTTTGGAGTGCTCGATAATGAAGGGGGGCTGGGAAAATAGCTTGAATAGAAGCTGAAAGAAGACCCACTAATCTCGCGATCATCCTTAGAGATATGACATCTGCCTTTAGAGTTGATTTGATCTCTCTGCGAATATTCTTTAGTTTTTTGCGAGGAAGACGAAGGGTAGCGAGTTGGGAATCTACAATGAATCCCAGAAATTCTATGGAGCGTGTGGGATGAATCTCTGATTTTTTCCAATTTATGATGAAGCCTAGACTGGAAAGAGTATGAATTGTGAAGTGAAGGTGTTCCATGAGAGTGTTTCGATCCTGGGACATGAGAAGAATGTCGTCCAGGTATATGATCATACGAATTCCCCTGCTTCTTAGGAAAGAGATTACCGGTTTCATGATCTTGGTAAAGCACCATGGTGCCGACGAAAGACCGAAGGGGAGGCATGTGAATTGCCATATTATGTCTCTCCATATGAATTGAAGGAGGTGTTGTTGGTGATGAGCTATGGGGATCGTAAGATAAGCGTCTTTTAAATCTAGTTTTACCATCCAGTCTGATGGTAGCAGTAGATCTCTGAGGCAGTGGATGCCTTCCATTTTGAAATGCCTGTATAGAACGAAGGCATTTAGTTGTTTTAAATTGATTACTGGACGAACGCCTGAATCTTTCTTGTGAACTAGAAAAATATTGCTTATGAAGCCTGGTGAGTGAGAAGGAGCCTGTATGATAGCTCCTTTGTCTTGGAGATCTAAAATTTCTAAATCCACTAGATGGAAATCTTTGTTTGAGAAGTGGATAGAATGGGGAACCTTTACCTGGTAAGGTTCGGAATAGAACTCTATGTGGTAACCTAGAACAGTTTGTAAAACCCAATGATCTGATGTGATTAGAGACCAATTTTGGAAAAAAATGGGTGAGTCTGCCACCCACTTTTTTCCGGGGACAAGGAAGGGGAATACTTACCGGAAAAAGGTCTGGATCTAGGGAAGTTCCTTGTAGCTTTGGCTCTCCAGGCTCTACCACGCGGTGGATAGAAAGTGGGAGGTTGTCTAGTTTCTTGGGAGTAGAATCCTTTCCCAGAAAAGGATGGGTCTTGGGGGTTCCTATGTTCTCTAAAGGAACCTGAGTTACGGCCGGGAAAGCGACCTCTACCTTTCCCGGCCCTGACAAAAACTCTAGGGTTGAAAACCTTTCTCATTGAGGTCTGAGCTTTGTCTAGAGCTGTGAACGTGTTCACATATTTACCAAGCTTTTTAATAAATGACTCCCCGAACAGGAGGCCGTTAGCTTCTGGGCCTGCTTCTGTGTCAGCCATTTCTGCTAATTTCGGGTCAAGTCGTAGTAAGATTGCCCTACGTCGTTCTGTGGAGAGGGCAGTATTTGCGTTCCCTAACAAACAGAACGCTCTTTGAACCCAACCTCTTAGGGCCGTTAAGTCAATTTGGTTGTGGTTAGAGGATGCTTCCTCAATCAAATTAAACAATTTTGCTAATGGACCCACTATATCAAGTAATTTGTCCTGACACTGTTTTAAAGATCTCTCTACGCCCTTTCTAGGGTCTTTACCAGATTTTGCAATAAAACGTGCCATCTGTGGGTCCATGACAGGGGTATCACAGGTCTTGCTAATCGAAGGTCTAGGGCACTCAGAACGCAATTTATTGCGAGATTTATTATCTAGTGCCTTTCTAATCCATAAATTAATGTATCTGGCCACATACTCTTTAGGAACCCATTCCGAAGATCTGGGGTGTTTAATTGACTTGGGGTCAAATAATGGAATTCCTTTGTCATCTAGTACTGCATCATCCTCCAGTGAGAGTTCTGAGTCTATATTATGTTCAGAATCCTCGGGTTTGTAGCTAGAATCGTCAGAAGAAGTAGTGGTAGCTTGCTCCTCATAATCAATGTCAGACTCAGAGGTGTCTAAACAAAAGGAGTCAGGTTTAGACCTGGCCTTTTTCTTTAAACTCGGTAAGCCATCCTCCCGAGTAGAGGTTCTGGTACGCGGGTGTGAACCACGTAAATTATCAATAGCTGTATCAGCCAATTCATAGTGAGACTTATTAGGTTCTCTGTTAGAGGAGCAATGTTTAGTTTTACGTTTGCGTTTACCTCCCACTTTCTCAATATTAATATTCTCAGAGGAGGAGTCTGAGAGATTCGTGTTTAGTGGAGGATCAAACGTAGAGCAAGACCTTTTAGCTTTCTTATCTTGCAGAACATTAGTAATAGATTTAGTTAATGTTTCTGTCATTTGACTCATACAGTGAGATAAAGCTGAAGACAGAGACTTATTAATGGATTGGTCTACCAATGTCTGAATATTTGTCTCATTATCTCTAGAAGTCCTAACTTCTTGTGAGTCTGACTGGATAGATAAGTTGTCCTCAGTTACTAAGAAATTAGGTGGTATTTTGTTGGATTTTAATGGTGTACAGGGAGATACTAATCTCTTGTGAGACATAGTGAGACCCAGAAAAAAATTATTTGAAAGTATAAGAAATATAACTATGCACAAAATTAGTCACTAAGGACAGGTTAATGTTTCAATAAAATACAAAATTAATTAGAATGTAGGGATTTTTGTCAGAAAAAACATAGAAAGTCAGTCAGGGATATGAAAATGTGCTTAAAATGTAATTTCACCCACGAACTAGTGGAAAAGGAAAGGAGCGCTTCAAAACTCGTCTCAGCTGTTCTACAGGCGGCCAGCAACTGGTGCTGGCGCCTGAGGTAATTCGCGCATGCGTATAACGAGCCGAAAGGGCATCTGCCCAAAACAAAGATGGCCGCCGGAATGAAAGGAGCGTTGCTGGTGTGAACGGAGGAACAGCACTTCGGGGAAAGTCAGAGCAAGCTCAAGAGAGGTAGCGGGCACAAACTGGAAGGTAAAATAGACGGAATATATGAAGAACAGAAGCGGGGAGACAAGTAAAAACGGGAGATTAGATATGTAGATAAAAAATGAAAATATCTTCAGAGGAAAGGGAAAAAGGTAGCGCAAGGTGGGCGAAGAGGTTTAATAGGTACAGGTTGCAGGGGGAAACATGTACAAGTTGAAGGGGGAACGTGTCAGTGAACGTGTAAAGTAATTTTGAAGTCTATATTTATGATAATGAATACAAAAGGATTAACTTAATACCACAAAATAGGAAATGTCATAAACTTTGTTATAAAATTAATACTCATCTGCAGCCGAGCAGCAAGAAAAGAGGAAGTAGAGCCAGCTGTGATGGATTATATGTTCTCTGTGGGGATATGATTGGTCACCTGTAAAGGGTGGGGTTTACATTGTTCAAATTTTGTTCTATTTGTAACGTTAACCCTTGCTGCTGAGTAGTAAAGATTGGAGTTATAAGCATAATAAGAGCCTCCGTGTCTTGCCTTAAAATCTTTAAGTAATTTGTTAAGCACAATATGCAAACAGATTAAGATCTGAAAAGTATCTACATATTTTTGTATTTATTCCCTTTATTTTTCCCTTGATAAATGACCTATAAAAATTAGGAATGACCTGGGAATTCCAGACTGCAGGTTAGGGGTGCCCTAAGCTAAGAATGATTGAGAACTACTGGTTTAAAAGAATGTAAGCATTGGTGGTAACTTAGACAATCACCTAAAATAAATAATTGGGTGTGGGGGGATATTTTTATTATATTACAATTTGGCTGCACTCTATTTTAGCACAGGCCAAGCCATCTAGGGTTTTTTTCCTCTCTCTAATCTCATGTGTCCCCATCTCTACACATGAGAGGATGGATGGATGTGTGACAGATGACCGGTTCATATGAGCATCAGCCATATGTGATGATTTGCGGATATCCACATGAGCCAATTACAGAACATTGGTATGAACATCATGACCAATATAACTAAAGTGAGTGGTCTGCACAGCTGCCCCATAGGCCACTGTGCAGCTAAGCATGCTGCATCTTTGATCTGTCCATCACAGAACACATTCAAAAGTGTAGAGGAGCTCCTGTGCATTGGGGCAAGCAGTTTCAATTTGGAAGTGGATAGCAGCACTCACACTACTACACCAAAGTCACCTGCGCAAACTTACTCCAAGTGTAAAAAGATTACATTTACTCTACCCCAACCCCTTTACTTGCACAGCCCCCTCCCTCAACCAAAGATAAGCAGTTATTTGTTCAAAACATGTCACTCCATCAATTACCCTGATAAGGAAAGAGATAAGGAAGGAGGTTCTGTATAAATAAAATTACATTAGAATCCTGAAAAATCTTTGTGTGGCATATGCACTAAAATAGACCCATCATCTGAAAAAAAAGTTTAAAGGGATAGTAATACTTTGAAACAAGCATATTTAATTGTATAGGTATTAAAAAACTAAATTACTTGCACCAAGTCCTCACTCTCATACCTCTATGGTTTGAGAGATATAAGCTGTCAAAGTTCCCCCTTCCCTCCCCATGCACGGACATCAGCTTTCAGAGTTAGAGAAGGAGATTCCGTTCAACAGACCGTCATGCGTTCTTCAGCAGCGCAGTGATCACACTAGTTATGGAAGAAATACTTCATTTGAACGGTCTACAACGTGTGCCTGGTTTGCAAGCACACATTGTAGACTCTTGTCCTCAGGACCCACTAACAGCCCAGGACTTAGGGATTTCTCTGATAGAGCACAGGTGTGGTGATCAGAGGCTCATTCACATTGATTAACTCCTGTGCTCTTACAAGGAAATTGTCAAATCCTGGCCTGTTAGTGGGTCCTGAGGACAGGAGTTGAGAAACACTGTTGTAGACCGTTCAAATGAAGTATTTCTGCCTAACAAGCGTGATCACTGCGCTGCTGAAGAGCACAGGACATCTGTTGAACGGGATCTCCTTCTCTAACTCTGAAAGATGACGTACATGTAAGGGGAGAGAAGGGGGGACTTTAACTGAAAGTAACTGAAAGGTGAAATTAGCATATAAACAGATACTGATACTTCACAGGTACTAAAATTAGCATACAGAAACATGTATGAATATCTCCTTAATTGTTCATTTGCTGGTATTTTGGCTATTTTAAATGGGGGGAAAAAAAAAAAAAAAAAAAAAAAAAAAAATAATCAAGAGAATACATTTTCAAGTATGTCCTGGACTCATTTTATCTACCGCTGAAGGGGGAACAGCTGAGCTGACCTTGCGGGGGACTAGAACCTGCGGCCTGCGCACCACCCACTTCACATAAGGGGCAAAATTGTGTGTATTATATGCACGATTTTATGGCAAATTCTTTTAGCCAATAAGTATTGTGCCTTTTTCAAACAATTTGCACATATTAACTCCTAGAAGACCAGACAGGTGTTCAGAAGCATCACTCGGCAAATCACTGCACACCCTGCTCATCCTCAAATGGTTCAAATACAACTTCAGATCAGTGTCCTTGAGTTCTGAGGGAGAGAACCAAACAATTCCTAACAACAACCTCCCAATTACCTTACTAAGGACAGAAAATCCTAATGGCCTCTAATAATGTTGCTCATGCCTTTTGTTATGAAACACTTTCACATCAGACATCAATGTCATATCCACTGAGGCAGATATTGCTGCCACTGCACATTTTTCCAACCTGTAGAAAGCAGAGTGCATGTGCCTGCTTAAGTCTTTATAAGGACCAGATCAGTCTCAAATGCATTACAAAGCAATGTGTTGCAAATCTCACTGGTCCTTAAAGGAATAAACCTTTGAAAGCCAGAGGGTTACCAATGCATTGCTCTGGCATTCAAAGGGAGAAAATTACCATGTGTAGCAAGCAGATTTTGGGTCTTGTGGTCCTGCTTGCAACTGCCATTTTTACATCTATGAATATGACTACCTGGACTGACTAAAGAGGTCATCTCTTGAATCAAAGAGCAAGGGCAAAATTTACAAGGCCATTAGGATTTTCTGGCTATAGTGAGGTTAGTGAAGGGTTATTATAGGAGCGGTTAGTTCTCCTTTAAAAGGATAAAAACTGTATATACAAATAAGCTGTATTGCACTTGTGGTACCTTTGTATTATTCGCACCTCAGTGCCAAACATTCCTGTATTGTGAACATGCTATCTGCTCACAGCCCCGTGACGACAACAGCTCACAAAGGAGGTTAGTCATAAACACAGCACAGTCCCAGCTGGGATCGAAACCGCCACCAACGTAACCCTTTAAGGACCAGAACACATTTCAGACACCACTTTGGTCCTTAAGGGTTTAAAGGGATAGTAATACCTAAAATGTAAAAAAAAATATGTTGTAGGGTTTATCCCCCTAAGTAAAACAAGAGTACTCCCACTGCTGAAAGATGTTTCATTCAAAAGTTATTAATTTTCAAAGTTGAATTTTTTAGGTGCAATATCACAGTGGCCTGAAATTTTACAGTGGCGCTGTTGCTACACCATCCTATGGAGATTTATGGTCCTGAGACCAGAGCTGTCCATAGGATCGTGTAGCAACAGCGCCACTGTACAATTTCAGGCCACTGTGATATTGCACCTAAAAAATTCAACTTTGAAAATTAATAACTTTTGAATGAAACACCTTTCAGCAGTGGGAGTACTCTTGTTTTACTCAGGGGGATAAACCCTACAACATATTTTTTTTTTACATTTTAGGTATTACTATCCCTTTAAATCAATTAACCACACTGCCTGTTGAACAAACTGTGTGATGTTCCAACTAAAACACAGCTTGCTCAAAATTTAAGAAGGCCTCCCTCCCTAAGATAAGTTTAGTTAATTATAGATAATTAGAAAATGGCTACACCTTGTGCTAGCCATGTGATTGTAATATAAATAGTATTGGAGCAATCAACCTATGCCACTGGCACAGTGTGGCACTTTATACAACCGAGTGTGTGTGCTGAGCTAGTATTATCACACACTGTGCTATGGACGAATCTAGATCAGGGCTGTCCAAGGTCAGTCCTCGGGGGCACCAACAGGCCAGGACCAGGATGGAAGGATTTACCCGATTAAGCACAGGTGAATTAATCAGTGGATCATTCACTGTGACTGGATCATTCACTGTGACCGACTCACCTGTGCTTAACCCTTTGAGTGCCAGAGGGGTAAGCAATGCATTGCTTTGCAATGCGTTGCGTACCCCTCTGGCACGCAAATGGTTAATCAGAGAAATCCTTACATCCTGGCCTGTTGGTGGCCCTTTATGACTGAACTTGGACAGCCCTGATCTAGACCAAAGAATATTTCCATTTATTTAAATGGGGATTCAAACCCCCTGAATGCTACAGAGGTCTCCACACGCTAGCATTCATGGGGTTAAATATAACATTTAAAAAGCAACAGGAATTTGCATTTGTCCACGTCAGTGCGGTTCATTGCTCCACTTCTGTCTATACATGTCACAACCTTTTGGAGTGCCAGAGAGGTATCCAATGCAGTGCATTTTGTACCTCTTGCACTCAAAGGGTTCATAATCAGGCAATTTTTAGGTAATGAGAGCAAGACTAGGGGTGGGGAACAGAAAAGTTAAAAATACAAATTATAATATTATATATATATACACACACACACACACACACACACACACACACACACACACAGGTTTGGGCACTCACTAATAGAATAGTCACTTGCCTGGGTGTCAAGCAATGTAGAGAGTGTAGTAGGCCACAGTGACTGTTGAAATCTTGGTAAGGAGCACAAACTTTATATATACACGGGCCAAAGAGCCACGCAAAACTACACCTTCCAGCATTCTATGCTTTCGGGCAGTCTCTACTGTGCATGATTGCATCAGACAAACATACATCTGGCCTTTTATATGACAGAAAGGATATACAATATATTATATTACACTATATACAGGGTCGGATTTCTCAATAAGCAGAGCAGGCAAATGACTAGAGCTCCAAATTTTGAGGGGCGTCTCAGCAGTGCTGATCACATCCACATCCCGAAGAGAGCGCGCGTGCGAGAGAGCGCGCATGCGTCCAGCTCTGTATCAGCCGTGGCGCGGGCACTCTCTACTGCGCGTGACTGCCCCGCGACCGGGTGGCAGTGCCACTCGCGTGCGCACACACACACACACGCGCATTTATATATAGTTCATTTGTATAGGTATCCACTCAATGCAGGCACACAGGACAAGTACCCTTACACTTTTTAAAACATTGTTTGTTACTTGTTTTTAATTGCATACATGGGGACCTTCACGCATTCAACTAAGTGTATAAAAGGGTCCCCCTCCAACACATTACTATAACATGTCATCAGGGAGCATTTTTTTTTTTTTTTTTTAGACAAAAGATGACTAAAAGGAGATCTTATCAAAATGTACAAGTATATGAGAGGTCAATACAAGGATCTCGCTGTGACCTATTCATTCCAAGGCCTGATCAGATGACCAGGGGACACCACTTGAGCTTAGCAGAAAGGAGGTTTCAACTTCAGCAGAGGAAAGGGTTTTTTACAGTAAGGTCTGGTAAATTATGGAATTCCTTGCCCAAGGATATGGTTATACAATTGATACTATTAACAGAAGATTAGATGCATTTCTACGGGGATATACTGTGTATTAGTAAGCAAATCAGGAAGGTCTGATAAAGACTAACTTATTTGGAAGCAGGAAAGTTAAATAATCCTCATGCATCTTGGTTATGAGGTAAAGGTTGAACTTCTGTCTGTCTTAAATACACAAAACATGCTATACGCAAAAAGCTATACACAATACACTACATGCAAAGGCTATAAGCAATATGCTATGTACAAAACGCTAAACACAACACAATAGGCTGTTTGCAATAAGCTATAAAAAAAAAAAAAAAAAAAAAAAAAAAAATTAAAATGCAAAACCATCAGCTAAATGCAACAAGATATATGAAAAATGCAAAATGCTATGGGCAAAAAGCTATGAAAAACGCTATGCATAAAATGCTCAAAATGGTACACGCCAAAAAGCCATACATCAAAAGCTATAAGCTAAATATGGAAAATGCTATATACACAATACTCCAAACACTATATACAATATGCCAAACACTACACATAATACATCAAATGCTATACACAGCTATATTCCAAATGCTAGACACAATACGCTAATGCTATATGCAATAGCAAAAACACTATACACAAAACACTATATGCAATGCACTATACGCAATACGCGCAAAACACGCTCTTGCTCACACATACTGGTGTTTACTGATGGAGTTGTGAAACATTTTGCAATGCATTGCACATCTTTTTTTGAGCTGAAAGGGCTAAACACTGAATTCACGGTCAAAGCAGTGCCAATATTGCTACTATACAGAGATATTGTGTATGTATTATACACACATACATATACACACAGCACATTTTGTCAATGGAAAAAATAAATATTTAGAGCAAGCCCACTGGTATTTTATTCACACAGCCTAATTTATACACACACACACACACACTGACTTTTTAAACATTTTGTGAGTTTTATTACTGCGGAGCAATGTGAAATACTTATACACACACACACACACACACACACACACACACACACACACACACCAGGGAGGGAATGAGGGACATGGGATTTTCTCCTAAAAGGGACAGTACCAACCCCTAAATAGGGATATTTGGGAGGTATGAATATCCATGGATACCTTTTATCCAGGTAAACCATAAATGTGGCATCAAAGGAAAGCTCTACTTATCCATTTAAAAAAAAATAAATAAAAGTATATAATTTGTGTGCATGAAAAAAAAATAGAAGGCACTCCTACAGCAATAAGGTTTTTCAGGCAATTGTTGTCACCAACCCATCACCATTCAATGGAACCGTACTCACAAATTGTTGTATTCAACTCAACACTTATGTGCCAGTTGACAAATGTGCTTTAGGGGTATTTTTAATTGTCCCCACAACAGCGATGTACATGGAACAGACATACAGGGATATTACATAGTACAAATCAAATGTGGAGAACCGAAGGGCCCTGCTCTTGAGACCTTACGACGCTTTTAGTTTATACAGAAGGCCCAGTGAACACAAAACTCTGAGGGGACACTTATAGTAATAAGGTGCAGCTGAGATCCTGATCCTACACATTTTCACCAACCCAATATTTTTAAAAGTTTCCCCAATCTGAGTAGGTGTCTGGCAGAGTGAAAAGCTTATTGTTCTAGCTTATGGAACGTAGCTTGTGGCAATGCTAGCAAGCTCAAGTGATGTTCATTACTGAATTGGTAATGGTTTAAAGGACAATGCAATTAGAGGAGCAACGTGCTGAGCAGTCTGATTGGAGACTAAGTGGAGACCATATAATTAGATCACTTTATTCAGTTTCTTTAGGTTAAGGCAGCATCTATGTTCTGTTTAAAGGGATAGTAATACTTCGTTTTAACTTTATTTTGTAGGTATTAAAAAAATATGAAAAATGATACAAGTCTTATCTCTCAAACCTTTATGGTTTAAGAGATATTCACAAGCAACGTTTCCCCTCCCACCCCTTTTACCTAGTGTAAGCCATCTCTTCTCAGATGGGGATCTGGTTGTAAGACCAGACAGATAACAGCAGGGGACAATCTTCTTACAATGAAAACAATGAAATCCCTGCCCCCCTTGACAAGCTTTTCAGGTTTTTCCCTTATCTTAATTGAAGATTGTCCCTCTCTGCAATCTACCTTGGCAACCCCCTTCTGATCTGGCTGAGCAGTGTTACATCAGTAAAAGGGGCGAAAAGGGGACACTTTGTCATTGAATTACTCTGGAACTACAATTCTGACAGAATTGAAATAACACTCTCCAAAGTCCAAATACTATGATGATTAATTGGAGTTGCTTTTATTATGAAACATTACTATTCCTTTAAATTTGAAAACTCTGCCTTGAACAGTCTATTGCATACAACAACATAATTCTATTGGCAATATTAGAAAGGAAACTGGGAGGCGGGGCTTCTAAAAATCTTAAATTTCCTTGTTGGCTCCTAAAGCAATTTGCCTCCAAAGAGGTTTTTAGATTTTTGTCAACCTCTGGCAATGGGGCAGTTCAGTCCTCAAGGGCTAACAGGCAAAGATATTAGGCTATCCCTGATTAAGCACAGGTGAGTTAATATCTCATTTATTTTGACTGAGCCAATTTGTGCTAAAGCAGGGAAATATTTAAATCCTGGTCTGTCTGTAGCATACCTCCCAAGTGTCCCTCCTTAGGCGGGGCAGTACCTCTTTGAGACCCAAATCCCTCTGTCTCTCTTTCCCACCCTGGTGTCTCTTTTTAGATGAGACTGTATGGTGTGTATAAGTGTATCACATCGTTCCAAAGCAATAAAACTCATTAATATTGGTTTAAAACGTCACTGTGTTTATAAATTGGTCTGTGTAAATACATTTCTTTTGTCTTGTACTAAATCATTTATTCAGTAACACACACAAAGATCAATACGTCATAAAATAACAAATTTCTTTGTAGTGGCCTGGCCACAAGCCACATCCCCAGAAACAGCACCTTAAAGTGTCCATATTTGGCCATTTTAAATGTTGGGAGGTATGCTGTAGCCTTTGTTGTCCTAATTTACATTACCCCCACTCCTCACCCAGAATAATCAAATTGAGCAATTCTGGAACAAAACAATTGCAAACTATGCAACAAATAAAACTGTCCTTTGAGTGTTAGCTGTAGGTGTGGTCAGCTCAATCCAAAATTTCACTGCAGCAGACAACGGCTCCTGGCTTACAGTGGCCCGTTTATATACGAATTGTACATATACGTTTGCTGTACGTTATTCAATCTAAGGGGTAAGAGCTGCTGTTGTATTTTTATCTTCTACTGCATGGGTATTTCTGTGTCAGGGCACAGTGGATGGTTTTGGGGTAATGTCCTAGGAGCCTAAAGGTGCCAGAGGAGGAAATCCAGCCCAGCAGATAACAGTTCCATATTCTACCAAGTTCTTAGGTTTCTAATTATTGCATTAATTTTTTAGGTCATGTCACTACAGAGACCCTGTAAATCATAATATTGGTGTAAAAAGTGGAATTTTGGAAGGCTATATTAATACAGCATTTAAAATGAGTAACTTGCAATTTCACCATGCATGAACATAGCTCTGTTAAGACTGACAATGTGAACACAGCCAAATGCAAGTCACTAATTCTAGGTTATGTAACTTGACGACTGCCTGTATTTGTATTGTATGCACAGAAAACAGCTAGAGGAGACGTTATACATTTCAGACATCAAATCTGATTTATATGTCCTTACTATGCCTACAGATGTGCTAAACTCCTATAAATTAAATTTTCCCGATCAGTTTGGAGAACCTGAAGAAAATTCAAGATTCATATGAATTAATTCAGAACTGATCAGAAGGGGAGAGATCCAGGATTAGCAAGGGAAAGAATATGCCAAAGAGCACCAGAACGGGCCAGAGAAAGTGACAACACATACTGACATGTGGAAAAAAAAGGAGGCAAGAGTGGGGAGAGAGGAGGCAGCAGCAGACAGAATGGGCAAGAGCAACGTAGACAGACAGAGCTGTCCTGAAAACAAGTTATACTTTGTTCTGACTAGTGACACAGACAGGAACTGGTTTGACTGACATCTTCAGGCAACAGCTTGCTTCTTTCCCCTGTTATCATGCAATTCGTTTTCCTGTGGACTGGTTAACGTAGGACATCAATTGCAAATCAAAAACCACCTCATTATGAAGACATTATGTATCTTTCAAAAAGTCACGTTTTATACAAATAATAAACTTACAGAACTGTTTTGCTCATCTCCAACTATACCAAGGAAAACCAAAAACTAGTCATATAGAAGTTAAGGTGCAACAGACAGTGAAATGTCATTAGAGTCAACAATGATGCAGCTGAAAGAAAGAGATAGTTTAAAAAATTAAGAAGATGCGAAGAGGAAGTTTAAAGAGGAAATGTCATTTGTATCCAACATGGCCATCTAAATGCAATGAATACCTAATTCTACTTGGCTCCTAAGTAAACAAACAGACTTCCCCATGAATTAGTCCTTTTGGAATATCAATGGGCCTTATGTATAAAGGGCAAAGCAGAAAAATCTGGGGCAAACTCAAATTAAAACAGATTTCAATGTGGTTTTCAGGTCCTTCAATGATAGAAGTCTCCAACACATTGCATTGCAATGAACTGGGAACTTCTAACATTCAAAAGGTTAAAAAAAAAAAAAAAAAAAAAAAAAAAAAAAAAAACACTTAATTCAATGCCAATTTTGGAACTGCTCATTTATCCCTTATAGTACAGTTGGTTTCCCCAAAATGGAGTCACTTCTGTATAAACACTGACTGGGGTGATTCTGGGGCAATTAAACTGCACCACAGGGGAATATTAAAAATGTGCTAAAAGCCCACCAATATAAATGGGGCATTTACTCACTTGTATGCTAGACACAACTTCAGTGCATTGCTTCAGTAGTCTGGAGACCTTGCTACCATTCAAGGGGGTAAAATCCCCATTTATATATCAATATCAACTTTACTTTTACCCCTTATTGTGGAGATGATTTGGGCCAGAACTACTCCACTTTGCTCTTATACACGAGGCCTAATGGGTCGGAGGAGGGGGAATGATTAAACACAACACTTTTAGTGCAATGTTTAACCCTTTGAGTGCCAGAGAGTTATCCAATGCATTGCTTTGGATACCACTCTGGTACTCAAAGGGTAAAGAAAAAAAAACAAACAAACAAAAAAAAAAAAAAAACACTTGTTAAAACTCTCACCAACGTGATACTAAAGGCAATTTATTAGGGATGTCTCAGAAAAACAGCTAATCCGAATCTCCCCAATCCTCTCATACATAGCTTATACACTTTATCTATATACTTCCATACGAAACAAGTATTAAAATGTATGCCGTTAAATTGTAACTACTAGAACTGCCTTTATTGTTGTTATAATACAAGAATGTCTTTATACATACATTGAGACAAGTCTTATTCAGGGCTGGTGCAAGGATTTTTGTCTACATAGGCGAAGGTACATTTTGATGCCCTTCCCCCGCCGCCAGTCCCCTCCACTGACTGTGTGTGAGTTCATACACTGCGTAATATAATTAGTCTTGGATTCACACACGGTCAGGTTTTCTAATGGACGCACTGAAGGCCACATCACAAGGAGAGCAGACTCCTGCCCTGGAGACTTCAGCAGCCTAACAGTAGCAGCCTGGGTACCCTGGGAACGCATACAGTTTTTTGGGACAAATGTATGCAGTAGGGGGCAATCCAGGACCCTCTCGTGATCTGGGTTCCAGACCTTGTACTTCATCTCTAATGTGTGTGAGCACACCTCTCACAGAAAATGGTCTCCAGGCCTGCCAGTTTGCCTGACGCTAAATGTCCCTTCCCTCAGCATGGGTAATGATGGAGGCATGATAGCAGCCACCTTGTTCATGGTGCCCATTGTGCCCTACCCTAAAAATGGCCCTGGCACAAAGTTTTTACACAACTGACTGACAAATATTATTGGCAATTACCTCTTATGCAATGTAGTATGAAAACATATCACTCTTATTCTAATATTACATGTAATCAAATTACAGATCACCAGATATTACAATTAATACTATGACAATCATTGAAAGATTGTGTCTCACAAAGCTAATCACTGTCATAATCTGCCCTCTACTCACATAAATAAAATAGGTATGTGCTGACTTGACTGCTGCTGCTATTGTGCTTCTCTTCTTCCTGACTCAACTCCTCCATGAGCACTGAGCACTACGTGCTTAACGGCTGCTGAAAATTGAAGCGAGTCCAGCATGGTGACACAGGGATGCCAAAGCACAATTGGTGTGTGGGGATTTTCTCTTGGACACATCTCGCTGCCTCCTCTCTCCCTCACAGGCCTCCACATTGCCACCTGCTCTCTCCCTCATTACCCTCCGCATTGACACAAGAGGGGGAGAAAAGCGAAAGGCAAGAAGGAGAGAAAGAGAGGCAAGAAGAAGGATAATGGAGCAAGAGGGGATAGAGAGGATGCAATATGAGGGATAAAGAGACAAGAGGGGGATAAAGAGGAGGGATAAAGAAGGGGGATAAAGACACAAGGGGGAAAGAGGCAAGAAGGAGGGAGTGGCAAGAAGGGGGGGAAGGGGCAAGTTGAGGGATAAATAGGCAAGGGAAGGATGCAATAGGAGAGAAAAGCAATAGGGGGATAAAGAGGGAGGAAAAATAAGGGATAACAAGTGGAATAAAGAGGCTAGGGGGTAAAAATAAAAGTAGTGGAAAAAGATAAAGGGGAAAAAGGGAGAAAGTTAAGAATGGAATAAAGAAAAAGAGGCAAGGGGGGGTAATAATAATAATAATAATATTTCTCTCCATCTTGCCTCCCTTGTACTTCTTTCACCCCTTTGTGCCTCTCTTTCTTCCCCTGCACCTCTCTCACCCATTTACTTTTCACACCCTTGTGCCTTCTTCCCCTTGCACCTCTTTCTCCCCACTTGTACTTTTCATCCTCTTGTACTTTTCACCCTCTGCACCTTTCTCCCCCATGTACCTCTCTTTCAACCCTCTCTCTTCCCCATGTACTTTTTTCTCTCCTCCCCTTGTGCCTCTTTCTCCCCTCTGTACGTCTCCCCCCCGTACCTCTCTTTCTTCCCCTTATGTACTTTTCTCTCCCCCACCCACTGTGTCTCTCTCACTCCTCTGTACCTGTTCCCCCCACTCCTGTACCTCTCTTTCTTCCCCCTATGTACTTCTCTCCCACCCCCCATATTTCCTTATGCCTCTTTCTCTTCTTCTCCACACTGCCCGCACTGATGACAGCCGGGACTGCGTCACACACAGAGACTCTGCGTGGTGCATGCTGGGGTTTTCTTCCTCAGTCTGGGCGCCAGTTTTAAACTCGCACTGGCCTCCGGACAGAGGAAGGAAAACACCAGCATGCTTCACGCGGCATCTCCACATGTGACGCGGTCTCGGCTGTCATCATTGTGGGCAGTGGGGGGAAACAGTAAAAAAACACAAATAAATGGATTAAAAAATTCTCCCCGTTTCGGCGCCCCTCCACTGCGGCACCCTAAGGTGGCTACCTAAGCTGCCTTATGCTAGTGACAGCCCTGGTCTTATTTGGAACACACACACACACACACACACACACACACACACACACACACACACACACACACACACACACACACACACACACAAAAAGTCAACTGATTGTAGTTAGTACTTAGCAAGATGGTCTTGTTATATGTGTGTGTAATATACCTGGATCACTCTCCTTACGTCAGAATTATACTACTTTTCTATATCCCCTCCCCCAATGTTATTTTTGGAGCCTTTAGATTAGTCAGTGTCACCTTTGCCCATCTTATTCTTATCAGGGATTCAATACAAATAAAGGGAAGCAGAGACACTACCTGTGCAGGAACTTGCTGACCGCTATGTTACAAAAGGAAACAGATAATATTTATTGCACATACATAGAAATGGGAAGGGTGCTAAAGTCCCCTTTTAAGAATATAGAAATGTATTAACCCTTTGAATGCAAGAGGAGTATGCAACACATTGCAAACCAATGTGCTTCACACCCACTGCCATTCAGAGGGTCATCAGGTTTTCAGCATATATGTCTGCTTGATAACAGATGGGTAATCAGTGGCGCCATCAATGTGAATGATCCAACTGTGTTAAAATCAATGATATCCTGAACATTGGACCTGTCATTGTGTCACAGAGACTGGAACTGAAAATCACTTGTGTAATCAATCGTAATAGGTGTCCCAGAGGTAATGGTGCATCCCTGTCTGTAAACAGTCAGAGATAAAACTTTTTAGAACAGGAAAGAAGTGGGTGCTATGCAATAAAATTTACTACCTTACACTGTAGAACTCATCACATGCTTGCATAACAGAAACAAAGACAAGTTTACCTCTAGTGAACATTTTAAAATCTACCTTGAAAGGATCTCTGTTATGAATTTGAGAGTATATAAAGGCAACATCCAGAAAATTGTAGTAATCTATGTGGTGTATAGATAACCACTACACTAATTACAGCCAGATTTCCACTGATCCTATTGCATAACAGTGGTATTATTAAAGTGTTAGTAATGTCTAAAAAAAACTTTTTTGCATTTAGAAGAGCTTAAAAAGCTGATCTAAATGCAAAAAAACGTATCTCTCAAACCACTATGGTTTAAGAGATACGGGCGTTTAAATTTTGATTTCTCCTACTGACAGCTGTAAAGCTGTCAGCAGGAGATCCGTGTCCGTTCAGCTATCAGTAGGAGAAATCAAACTTTAAACGCCCGTATCTCTTAAACCATAGTGGTTTGAGAGATACGTTTTTTTGCATTTAGATCAGCTTTTTAAGCTCTTCTAAATGCAAAAGAGTTTTGTTTTTTTTTTTAGACATTACTATCACTTTAATAGACACTTAGGGCCGTATGTTCAAAGGGATAACAAAAAAAATGTTGTATGAAAGACAAAAATAATTTTAAGCATGAACAACATTTTCTATAGCGTATACAACAAAAAATTAGTAATGTCCATTGTGTGCAACAACCTCAGAATTGCAGGGCAAAGGGGAGGGGAAAGGGTGTGGCTATTCTCCAATGTTGTACAGAGGTAAAGAAAATTTGTCGTACCCAAAAAAAAAAAGTCTTAAAAAAGAAAATTTGTACCTTAACAAAAATGTAGAGGGGATGTGAAGTTCTGAATGTGAGAATTTTTGTCTTTAGTTAAGACATTTTTTTGTCTTTACATACGACAATGTCAGTCAGGACAAATGACATTTCCGATCACAACCGACACTCTCTGAAAATATTATTGATCCCAATGACACTGTACTTTGAAAAGTCGTTACAAACGACAAAAGCTATTTTGCTACTTCTTTGAACATATGGCCCCAAGTATAGTATGATTCCCACTGTTGCATTACACACAGTTGCTTATTTTCCCCCATTATGTGATAAATCCAGTGCTTTGACAAACAGGTACACGTGAGGATCTAAACCTGTATTGTACTAGGATACAAAACATGGACTATGGTGGGCGCTATGCTTTAGAAGCCTCTGAATGTCCACCCCTGACAGTATTCATAATATCCTTATACTTACAGTTAGGGAAAAAATTATTTGATCCCCTGCTGATTTTGTACGTTTGCCCCCTGACAAAGAAATGATCAGTCTATAATTTTAATGGTAGGTTTATTTGAACAGTGAGAGACAGAACAAAAAAAATCCAGAAAACCGCATTTCAAAAAAAGTTATAAATTGATTTGCATTTTACTGAGTGAATAAGTATTTGACCCCTTTGCAAAACATGACTTAGTACTTGGTGGCAAAACCCGTTGGAAATCACAGAGGCCAGACGTTTCTTGTAGTTGGCCACCAGGTTTGCACACATCTCAGGAGGGATTTTGTCCCCATCCTCTTTCAAGATCCTCTCCAAGTCATTAAGGTTTCGAGGCTCACGTCTGGCAACTCGAACCTTCAGTTCCCTCCACAGATTTTCTATAGGATTAAGGTCTGGAGACTGGCTAGGCCACTCCAGGACCTTAATGTGCTTATTTTTGAGCCACTCCTTTGTTGCCTTGACTGTGTGTTTTGGGTCATTGTCATGCTGGATTACCCATCCACGACCCATTTTCAATGCCCTGGCTGAGGGAAGGAGGTTCTCACCCAAGATTTAACAGTACATGGCCAGGACCATCATCCCTTTGATGCGGTGAAGTTGTCCTGTCCCCTTAGCAGAAAAACACCCCCAAAGCATAATGTTTCCACCTCCATGTTTGGCAGTGGGGATGATGTTTTTGGGGTCACAGGCAGCATTCCTCCTACTCCAAACATGGCGAGTTGAGTTGATGCCAAAGAGCTCGATTTTGGTCTCATCTGACCACAACACTTTCACCCAGTTCTCCCCTGAATAATTCAGATGTTCACTGGCAAACTTCAGACGGGCCTGTACATGTGCTTTCTTGAGCAGGGGGACCTTGCGGGAGCTGCAGGATTTCAGTCCTTCATGGCGTAGTGCGTTACCAATTGTTTTCTTGGTGAATATGTTCCCAGCTGCCTTGAGATCATTGACAAGATCCTCCCATGTAGTTCTGGGCTGATTCCTCACTGTTATCATCATTGAAACTCCACGAGGTGAGATCTTGCATGGAGCCCCAGACCGAGGGAGATTGACAGTTATTTTGTGTTTCTTCCATTTGTGAATAATCGCACCAACTGTTGTCACCTTCTCACCAAGCTGATTGGCGATGGTCTTGTAGCCCATTCCAGCCTTGTGTAGGTCTACAATCTTGTCCCTGACCTCCTTGGACAGCTCTTTGGTCTTGGCCATGGTGGAGAGTTTGGATAAAATGCAAATCAATTTATAACTTTTTTGAAATGCGTTTTTCAGGATTTTTTTGTTGTTATTCTGTCCCTCACTGTTCAAGTAAACCTACCATTAAAATTATAGACTAATCATTTCTTTGTCAGTGGGCAAACGTACAAAATCAGCAGGGGATCAAATAATTTTTTCCCTCACTAAGTACTATGGCCTCATATATTACAACTATCCACTCTGATGAGTCTAGCGGATCACATATAGCACATTCAGATAATACCAAATGACTGAGGTGTTAAAACAGGTAGCGTATTGCAGAAATTTAGTGTATCTATTTCTTATTGTGCTGTTCACACAAGCAATTTTTAGCTCATATCTCAGGAAAGTGTAGCTTACTGAAACTGCTGCGTTACACCAAGAACAGCCTGGAGTCAAAACAGTCTCCTAATGAGTGAATTTTTGATTTAGGAAATTTTGCCAGAAACAACTGTTCCATCACATTGTAGTGTGCATCCCAGGTTTCAATGCACAATATGGATCCTTTTCCTGATGAACATCATTAGAACATCTGAATGAAGCAATTAACCCTTTGAGTGCCAATGAGGTACGCAACGCATTGCTCTGCTGAAGCACTCTCAAATGCCCTCAATAGCATAACCATATACAACACAGATCTGCAAATTTGGCATTTGTTATGGAAACACACACCTTCCTGAGATAAGTAATGTTCATTGACCCTTAGTATAATTTAGTGTCCACAAGTATATGCTATTATTTCTTAAATGTGCATGTGTAAGAGTGTAAAGGTGTGATGAGCAACAAGAGGCCCTCCAGATGCTATCAGACATCCTCGCACATCATTCCCTGCTAGCTAACAGTTGGTGGGGAGTGAAAGAAGATTTAGTCTGGAAGCAGTTGGGGAGGGCCTCATGTTGAAATTACCGATGTAAAGGTTTAAATATGCAAGAAAGTGAAATGGGTGTCAACATATGATAAAGTTAAATAGTTCATTATTAGCAACAACAAGCCTGGAAAGACTCAAAGTAAGGCTATCCTATTGAAATGCCACCCTCTATTTGGCAACCATCAAAAGGGTGACTGCTTAAGGGTTGCCATGCAGGCAACGCCACATAGATTAAAAGATGCATTAAAGGGATAGTGACCCCCCCGGTAAACTTTAATCCAAAAGCTAGTAATAGGCAAATCATACATAACTCCCTTATTCCCATAAAAGAAAGACCTCCGTTCCCTCCCCCTTCTCATACATCCGCTGCACAGCGGACGTCATGAGATCCTGCTTCCAGGACCAGATGGCGTCTCTTCAGGAGCACTGTCATCTGCATATCTCTGTATAATTACTTCGTCGGTATGGTCTAAAACCTGGCTTGCAAGCACATGTTGTAGACAGTACCGATGAAGTAATATACCGAGATATCCAGATGACAGCGATCCTGAAGAGACGCTGTAAGTCGGTCGACCGGATTCTGCCTCTGACAGCTTTACAGCTCGTCAGGTAGAAAGGGGAGGGAGTGGAGGTTTTTCTTCTCTTACATCTCTCAAACCATAACGGTTTGAGAGATGGGAATAAGGGAGTTACGTATGATTTGCTTATTACTAGCTTTTGGATTAAAAGCTATCAGTGCACATTCACACAGCTACCTAGTGGAGGTACTAAGAGCTCCGTGCACCAGTGAGTAAACCAACTGCGGATGTACGCGATGTATATATTCCAGTGCTTGTAGCCCCTCTGCCACCTCTTTCCTTCCGGGAGCTCACACACCAAACTATATACATCAAGCACATCCACAATGTCAGCACATTGGAACTGTGCTATAAAGTGTTAAAAGTATCAGTTTACCATTTACATTTGAGACAGTCTTTAAAGGGATAGTAATGTTTCATAATAAAAGCAGCTCTAATTAATCATCATAGTATTTGAGCCATGGAGAGTGTTATTTCAATTCTGTCAGAGTTGTAGTTCAAGAGTAATTGAATGATAAAGTGTCCCCCTCCCGCCCCTTTTACTGATGTCACACTGTTCAGCCAGATCAAAGGGGGGAGCCCAGGTAGACTGCAGAGAGGGACAATCTTCAATTAAGATAAGGGAACAAGTGGAAAAGCTTGTCAAGGAGGGCAGGGCTTTCATTGTTTTCATAGGAATGATAGTGTCCCCTTCTGTTATCTGTCTGGTCTATGGACTGCATTCCACATCTGAGAAGAGATGGTTTACACTAGGTAAAAGGGGCGGGAGGGGAAACTTTGCTTGTGGATATCTCATAAACCATAAAGGCTTGAGAGAAGACTTATATCGTTCTTTATTTTATTTTGTAGGCATTAAAAAAACATGAAGTTAAAACAAAGTATTACTATCCCTTTAACTTCAGTTATCAAGATTTCCATGCATTCATTATTAAGTGATGAAATTGCTTTTTGAGCAAGAAACATTTAAAATGTGGTTAATTCCAGCTACTTTAACAACCTAACGTTGCAAAAGCAGTAAGTGTCCATTCAGGAGCTAAAGTGAATTCAGAAATCCTGACAGGCAGAAATCACTTAACTAGCCGAATGTGATCATGTTCAGTGGGAGCTGGAGGTCAATCAGCACAGATGAGACTTCCTGAACATGCTGAAGAGCCATAATGTAGTGTCTGGAAGTAAATACACACTCACCGATATTGTTTTTTATTTTTTTCCAACAACTAGTTTTCTACTTTTGCGCAAATGTAACCCATACCAAAAGTTGCTAGCGTAATTAAAAGTATTGTACAAAAATTGCAATGGAATTGTACAAATAATCACAGATGCTTGCAGGTTTTATTCTGTTGTTTCTATTGAAAAGAAAGGACGCTGTGAGGAAAAATGAAGAAACCTTAATTTGTGAGAATTTTGGACCTTATTCAGCAAACTAAAGAGGTAACTCTGCAGAAAAACTGTTGCATCAGGAGACAATTAACCAATTTCCAACTTATTTAAAGGGGTGTTATGACCTCTTGAATACTACAGAGTTCTCCAATGCATTGAGTTGGATATCTCCCTAGCATTTAAGAGGTTAAACCCCACCTTTAAAAATGTTTGATTGTTCCCTACAGTTCAGTTGGTTTACAATAGAATTGCTTCTCCAACTTGCTAAATAAGGCCTTTGTGCCAGTTTGTGTTGGGTGTTCCCAGGTTTAAATCAATGATTTACACACAAAAGACTCATTACATAGTATCCAGACAGTCTGACACCTAATAACAATCTACCAAAAACTTAACTAATCCACAACTAAATGCCAAAACTGGACCCCCTTGTATCAAAGGTTTATTTTTTATCTTTTTTTTTTTTTTTTTTTTTTTTTTTAATTATTATTCTTTACTCCAATAAATGCCCAAATTAGTCAATAATAAAAAAAAAAAAAAAAAAAAAAAAAAAAAAAAGGGGAGAGAGCGATGTGGGTCATTGCACAGACCTTGGGTAATAGAACACAATGTATGCATACATTCCTAGACTGCTAACAGAAGTTAGCCAACAAATCCACCATGAGCAAGTAAGTAGCAAATCAGCAGCAGCATGACCATAAATATATTTTCTGCCCAAATCAGAGTGCCAGGAAGTGTTCAACGTGGCTGGCATTAAAATGAGTTAAAACAGATCTGTCTGTTCTATGGAATCCAAACCTGCCTATATATTGTACTGGTCATTTTTCTGAAAAATATTTCATTCTGGTGGCACAATGTGGTATTACAGGCCAAGTAGTCCTGTTCAAAAATCAAAGCTTTTCACTCACTGAGCTATTAGAAATGCTCTGCCCCTGTAAGTTGGATCTGCCTAGAATGAAGGAATGAAAAAATGAATGAATGATTGATTCATATATCTGTAGATGGTAATATCTCTCATCTTCAAGAAAGCTTTCTGGTTAGTGTTGTAAACCATTTTCAGTCAGTAAGAATACAATTACACATTGGGGTTTTCTGTCCTGAAGTGAAGTAAACAGGAAAAACAAGTGCTCTGGGACACAAAGCCATGAAACAACCCAAATACAAAAAAGACCAGTCCGCAAAGTCAAGCAAGAATTGAAAGGCTGTTTGTGGCAAGTCTATGTACTGGACAAGGGAGAGTCTCCAGAGAACAGGATTCCTTTGAAAGTTTGCTTATCCCAAAGGGCTGCCTGAGGAATTTATGAAGAATGATGACAGGGATCAGAACCGTAGACTAAAGAGTAAAAAAACGACACAAACTATGATGTTGCCATGTCTTGATCACAGATAGGATAGAGATTAATTGGTTAGGACTGGATTTCAATATTTACTCTGTTTTTCTTTAAGCTGGTTGGTTTGGTGGTTATAAAGTAGAAACATACCACTAGAAATAAGTGGCTGTAATTTGTTTAGCTTAAAGAGAACTTACCTAGGGGTCCTTTATAAAGTGGACATCACCCCATTTTTGCACTGAAACACTGTTATAGTTGGGAGACTCAGAGGTTAGCATTACATCTTCACAAGATACTTATTCACCAATGTGCACACAAGGGTATTTTGTGGCCTTTTATTCCTGGAGTTGCTTCTGTTGTGTATTTACTCTGATTTCTGGTCAGTATTCCCCATTTAACCCCTTCGTGACTGGCCGTGCGCGTACGCGGCCGGCACTTAACAACTTTTTTTTTTTCCCCTATTCTAGTTAATGACTTCCTGGACTTACCAGGTACGTCATCTGTCACTAAGTGACATTTTGCATGACGTACCTGGTAAGTCCATCATCGCGATGGGGTTAATCTTCCTTTCACCATTCAGTAATGGTCTGGTCAAACAGTTAATTTTCTGTTTTTTGGGTGCAATTCCAAGAGCTTCTGTGTTCCAGACCTTTGGCTTTATTACACTCTTGGTTCCACCAACTCTGATCTTTGGCTTGTCTATCAACTACATACCAGAGATGCCTGCTTCATCTTAGGCCTGCACTGGCATCTCCTCTAGTCTAAAAGATTGATCCTCTCCTAGAGAACTCTGATGCCTTCGGTTACACCGTGCAGGCAGAGTTTGATGGCCCCAGTAAAGCCTCAGATGGAGCAGCGATCTAAGAATAACTGAATGGTGGGACAATATACTATAGAATTCAGGACTCTGGCAAATAAAAACAGACTGGAACACAGGGGCTCTAAAGATGCCTTCTGGTAGGGACTTTGCAACAAAAAGAAAGATGCCTAGAAGATAGTGTCCCATTTAAGTAATTCCAAGGACTTCTTCTGAAGAAACTATAAAAAGAAGTGTGGAGAAACAGGAGGTGAACCCCTTGTTCCCCTATTGCTTAAAAATGTTGTCCACTGTGTTAAGTGCATTTCCCAGTGTTTACCTGTGGACTGTATTTTTTGTGCAACTTGTGTTAAAGCTTGGTGTATTTTCTGTTACCCAGTATACTCTGCTACCAGCTTTGCTTAAATAAAGGCACGGTTGCAAATGTTGATTGACTCCTGATGTGGACAATAACCTTCCCTGATTGGTTAACTGTGACAGCAATGCTTCAAGCCCTAATTTGTATTATCTTGATAAGTGTGTCCGGAAATGTAGGCCATTCCCTGATTGGTTAAGCATCCCAAGCCCTATTTTGCATTCTAATCTTGATAATGGTGTCTGTAAGTGTGTATAAGCAGTGCGTTTCCCCAATAAAGGATGTTCTGTTTCACCCTCCATAACACAAGTTTCGACTGTATTTCTGGAGGGGATTCCGGGAGGTTAGTTGGTTGCTGATCCTCGTATCACTACTGCAAAAGCTAAATTCACTTGCCTCAGCCATCTACTGGTAAGTGGCTGCCATCTGTTCCTGTCTGATGCAGAGTATCCAGGACAAGAATCCATGAAGGGGTGCAGCTGACTGGTCAAGCTTGTGTTCTGGGTCCTCTACAATCGATATACCTAAATCCTCACTCTCTGAACAAGAAATAAATAACTAGAAAAATGGTGTCAAAATTTGGATCTCTGCCTTTCATGCAGACGGAACTCGGTGGATAATATCCGAAGTGTCTAGGATTCACATTTGACAAATCTTTGACAACTTCTGCCACATTCAAGTTTTTATCTCTATATGTCTCAGCTGGGAATTTAACTCTGTGGTTACACAAACCTTCATTGATTCGGGGCCTTATAGAATCTTTATTGATCATGACTGGGCTATTCAATCAGATATCCCCCAGCTAGCTATGGCTGTTCCTCAGGTTGTAATCTTTGTGAATGGTAGGTTGTTAGGACATGGAATTATTTCCCTGTAATATGGCCAGACTGAAACACCAATTGGCACACTCAAAGAAATGTTACACTGCGAGTTTATCCAAGCCCCCTTGTATACTACAGTCATCTCAGGGTTACTGTGGCTTCTCAAACAAAACCCTGGTATCAATTGGGATGAAGGACAGATATCGAAACCTGTAGTTCATTCCGTTTGCTACATTGCCTGGCCAAGATTTTGGAACCTTCAGCTGAAAAACTTATGAAATGTATTCCCACCTCTTATTGAGAATTCCTGGATGTCTTTTCTAAGAGGGCGGCAGATGTTCTTCCACCTTATAGACCACGTTTACTCTATTTTTAGTACAGCTCAACCCTAAAAAGGTCACGCACATTGGTCATCTTGGCCAAAGAACAGAGCTCTAGCAAATTACATCCAGGTGAATCTGGACATTTTATTCATCTTCCTTTTCCTGCTGGGTTTCTTCTTTGTGGACAAGAAAAAAGGTACCATATACATATATACACACACACACACACACACACACACATATACATACATATACACTCACGTAAAGAACCACTACCACTTATCTTTGATTTCTGAGTCAAATGTATCTGTTAAAAAGAAGACAAGGTGTTCACAAATTGGACCTCAGGGGAGATTATTACCTGATGTGTATGAAAATAAGGGGACAAATGGAAGTTGGTCCTTATCTCCCTACAAACACAAGTGCTTTTAGTACTTTGAAGATGACCGACGATGATGGACACATTATTACAGCGACTTCCTTCTGTGTGTCATGTAACTGTGTTTCTAGCCACCATTCCAATTCCTTCACCTGACTAGGGATGGGCTAAAAGTTCAAATTTTTCCCCACAGGGAAAACAGTCAATTTTAATTTTTTTTCCCTCATGAAAATTCCAGTGCCTAGAAACATACTAAAATTTCTGAATTTTCGCTAAGGTGTTTAAACTCACTGTATGTGTGGTTCTGGGTATAGAAATGCAGTGGGACAAGGCTGGGCGATCAGCTACAGTAGGACATGGCTGTGTGGTTCTATGGCTACCACATGCTCACATATCCATGTTCAAAATTATATATATAGGCTGTACAACTTGGTTCTTAAAAGACTGCATCAGTGAACACAAGTTATTACGAATATAGAGAAAATAAATAATTGGGCTGCGCATTTTAAAGAGGCAGGATATGCTTCACCAGCAATGTTACAGTTCATAGGATTAGAAAAAGTGATTTTAGAGAAGAGGGAATTTTAAGCAAACATTACAAAAAAGTTAGGTGGTCATATAGATTAGGAGGTTTAGGCAATGCATGCGTTAATAGGGAATGCAACGTGCAAGTTTTACTTCTGTGATTGACAAGTGTGAAAAAGGTGTTGATGCAACACTATCATTTCCTCCATTTTGATAATGGCATTTAGCATGCCAAAACCGGTCAATGAATTTGTATTTATTCCAAAAAAGCTATGTTTTTAGTGAAACGAGACACCGTGCACACAATCTAAGTAAAGACTGTTTCAAAGTTGACAATCTTACACCTCCACCGTGATTGACCTAAAAGGCTTCTCCTTCACCGTGCTGTAAAACAGCTTCACTGTGGGCAGTAATATCATTTACCTACTCTTGAGGCCAGATCCCGCCTCAAGGTATACATGCCTTTAATGGCTAACCCCCAGTAATGGTATACTCTGGCGTCTTTCCTCCACCTGGTCAGTTTCCTCCAGATAGTCTCTAGACGTTGCGGTGTTCTTGGCGTCTCAAGCATAAACCCTCTATCAAGGGTATATGGGTCTTCTATACCTAGGGGACCCATCTATCACGTGGAGCTTATGTTTGAGGAATTGGTGATGTCAAGGAGTATGGCCAAGTATGGGAGGCAAGTACAGATATATTATAAAATTGGTAAAAATAGCAATATATCGCCAAAGTATTAAGATTAATTCAAATGTAATGCATGCACAGAATAGATGCACAGGGCCCCATTTAGCTGGGAAAAGCACTGGGCATTTGGGAGTACCATTGTGTGCATACAGGTGTATTCTCTGTATGGACTACATGTGAATCACTTTTAATATTTTGGAGATATATCGCTATTTTTACAATAAATATATCTGTACTTGGCCCCAATACTTGGTCACACTCATTGACATCACCAAATCCTAAAATATAAGAAGTTCCATGTGATAAATAGGTTCCCTAGATAGAGGGTTTATGCTTGGGACACTGGGAACTCAATGTATGGAGACCATCAGGAGCAAGCTGAACAGGTGGAGGAGAAACACCAGAGTATACCATTACTGGGGGTTATCCAGTACAGGAGTATATACCTTAAAGGTGGGATCTAGAAAAAGGTGAGATTACCTCTCACAGTGAAGGCATTTACAGCAAAGTGAAGCAGAAGAAGACTTTCGGGTCAATCACTATGGAGGTGTAATATTATTTAACGTTGAAACAGTCTATACTTGTTGCATGTTTGGTGGAGAACTTTTGTCAGAGCTTCACAAGAGAACAGCAGCAACGACAACTGAAAGACATATCTGGAATCCTTCATGTCTATTTAAGGTGTAATTTTTCTTATTACATATATTGTATTTCTAGTATAGTCCACACTATATATTTCGCAAATAAGAAGATAGTGGTTTTTGTATGTTTTTAGTGAAAGCCTGACTCCACAGCCTAATGTACTCCAATAGAGAACCAGAGATGTTCAAATGTACATAAGCTTGGAGTGGAGAATGAGTTGTCAGCAGCGAGATGCTTTCTATTTATTCCTATGTGAGAATTTTTTAAGCATAACTGAAACATTGCAAGTGGTTATTTAAGATTAACAGAACACTTAGATATAATATAATATAATCTCCAATGGTGTTATGCTGAGGAGTGCGCACCGCTGCAAAGTGGACAAGTCTGAGGTCAGCATGTGTGGTTCTTTAGCTACCATGGGACAAGGTTTACAGGGGATGAGTAAAACAGTGGTGCACAAAGTGAGGCCCTACAGCTACTGTCAGACTACAGCATTCATAGAACGTGTGGCAGCAGCTGGAACGCCTCACGTTGCCCATTCCGGCTACCAGAAAGTGGGATACAGCTTAGTGGTCAGGATGTATGGTTTTATGGCTACTGTGGGGCAAGGATGGGAGATTTATGATGTTCTTTGACTTCTATGGAAAAGGTTGGGGGTAAGAGGTTCAGTACATGTGGTTCTGTGGATATCAGTGGAGTGAACCACACTGGGGATCAGATTATGTTGTTCTATGGCTTCTAGTGAGGAGGAGGGAAAGAGAGAAAGAAAAAAAAAAAAAAAAAAAAAAAAAAAAAAAAAAAGACTGGGTAGATGGGGGTCAGTATGTTTGGTTCTATGACTACCAGTGCAACAATCGCTCAAGGTACACAGCTACTGGATTCTTTGCTAAAACGATACATAAGCAACTTTAAATAACATTTTCAAATATGCAAAAAAAGTAAAATGTGACAGGTTGTCCTTCAATATGTCTGGAAAAACTCTTTAAAAAGGTGGAGAAGTGCGAAGTTTGAGAGCCCTGTCTGTCTTTTCTCACATAGGCCATCTGCAACCAAGTGTTAGAAATGGCCCAAAATCATTGTCTCCATCTTTGCTCCTCTAACTAATTTTCAGCAGTGGAACAGAACTGTACAGAACAGGGAGCCACTGACTATCAAAATTGCACAATGACCAAGTTTGAGAGGGCTCTAAACTTTCTAGTTACCCTCCTAAAGGATCAGAAGAACCTCTTGTACCTAGAAACAGCCAACTGCCTGGATCCAAGACAGGCCAAGTGGGTCTTGTTCCATCATCTCCAACCAGCCAAGATCATCAAAGCAGCGCAAGTTTCAGTCGCCATCTTCTGAGCAGACATCATTCCATCGAAATGTATAATTTCTGCCTTGTCAGCATCACTGCTGCATGACATCCAATATGCACAGGAAAAAATAAATAAATAAATGAATAAGGATGCATCAGGACTTCCAACCCTCTCTACGTCGTTACTTTATTCTTCTTTATCTCCAAGAGTAAGCAAAGCACAAGTCTCCTACACCGAACAATCCATCAGAGAATCTGCAGAAATGCACAGTTTTTGTGGCCCTCCCTCAGACAGGATGTATGAGATTTTGTTCTTACCTGCAGCATCTGTACCAGAAACAACATTCTTTGTCTGAACGAGGTTACTTCAGCTCCTTTTCATTCCTTCCCACCTACAGATGGTGCACGGACCTTATAGTTGATCTCCACTCAATCCATAGAAACACAACCACTTTTTACACTGTTGATTGGTGCTCCAAGCAGGCCCTCTTTATACATCCTTTCAAATAGATGGTTTTTCAGGATTAGCAAACAATTTTGTTCATCTTCGTGGGGTTTTCACCCAAGGGCTCATACAGGTTATTGTAGTCTTATTATTGATGTGCTGCTTCTGTTTCTGGAATGAGTTTTCACCAGATTCCAACGTACAAGTCAGTGTTCTCTACTCCCCATTTCATCTTCCAGTCACCATTCAGTCTTTGCCTATGAAAGTTTGATCTATGCCTCTGGCTGCACTTTTGAGTGATCTTCAGTGTTTCAGATCCTTGGCTTGATTTTGCACTTTAGAACCTGTTCCACCTACCCCGATCACCGACTTGTTTGTTTATGGATTTTGAACAGCAGCTACTCAACACAATCTTTGACCTGTCCCAGACTATGTCTCTGATTGCAAATTTTGAACATTTGTTCTTGGCTGGCTGCCCATCACCTCTTGCTACCCATGAACTAGAAAAATGTATCTATCCTGATCTGATCTGGATAAAAAAAAAAAAAAAAAAATATTATATATATATATATATATATATATATATATATATATATAAATAAATAATTGATCAGACTGTTCTATAAATGACTCCTACCCATGAAAATCCTTTTGGTAAATTAAGAGGCTGCTCCTTCTGTATATGTATAGTTCATGGTGCAAACAACTGTACTCATCAGAAATACAATGTCTGCGTAGTTAAATGTCTGCCCCTGTTATGCATATTATGTCCAGGGCCGGATTTGCCATTAGGCAAAGTAGGCACCTGGCTACAGGCGCACGCCACCGAGGGGCGCCTGCCATTGGGATTTTTTTTTTTTTTTTTAATAAAAAAAAAAAAAAAAAAAGTAGCCACCTCACTGGCACTGTCCCCTCCGTTCCCTATTTCCTACCTCTCCAGCGGCAGGACATGTCTGTGCCTCCTTGGCACAGACAGTCCTGTAGGCGGTGAGCTCCCTCATTGCATCTTTACGAATGCAGAGCGCTGGGAGATGACATCATCTCCCAGCGCTCTGCATTCCTGAATAGGAGACCGCGCGGGAGCTCCATCAGCTAGAGGATTGTGCCGAGGAGGCATCCAGTTCATAACACAGAGAGAGAGAGGTAATGACAGAGAGAGAGATCATAGTCCTGAGTGACAGGGAGAGACAGAGAGTGCTAGAGGGGAGAGAGAAAGAAACCGAGAGAGAGAATGGGAAATGGGGAGAGAGAAATACTAATGGAAAGAAACCAAGAGACAAAGGGGGGGGACAGCTCATAACAAAGATACCGAGAGGGAGACAGAGGGGGAGAGGGAGAGTTCATGTCACACAGAGAGTGACAACTTATAACAGACAGGGGAATACAGGTCAGTCAAACAGAGACAATTTTTAACTGATAGACATGGAGCAAGGGAAGTAAAAGCAAAATCTCTCAGACAGAGCCAATTTCTTACATGCAGAGAAACAGTGATGGCTCCTGTGCTGAGAAGGGTAGCTGCCTAATCAGGGAGATGGAGGGGCAAGTTCCATGATACAGAGATACTAGGTGTAACAGCCTGAGATCCAGAAAGAGGGGGGAAATTCACTGACAGAACAAGACAGTCTCTGACAGAAGGGGCCATTGCTAACATGCACAGAGACAGCCCCCAACAGGCAATAACCATCTCCACCAGGCAGACAGTGAGAAGGACAGATGACGACTGACAAATAAACATGAGTCTTCAGGGGAAGGGAAACTTATAGGCACTAGTCCTGAGTCACAGGGAGAGACAGCGCCTGGGAGACAGACAGCTCCTGAGAGAAAGGCAATGTGAGGGCAATATTGAGCTGATGGGGGGGCAATGTGAGGGCAATACTGAGCTGATGGAGGGCAATGTGAAGGCAATATGGAGATTAGGAGCATTGTGGAGGTGTCCAGTGCAGATGGCCCACGGCGGGGGGGGGGGGGGGGGTCGCTTCAGATTTCTATGCCTACAGGCTCCTGAGATGTAAATCCGGGCCTGATTATGTCTCTACAAAAGGCAGAAGCAACATGTTCTATCTAGAATTAAACGCACAAATCCTTGTTATTCCATACTCCTTAGTTCTCTTTTAAAAACCCACTTTCTGAAAATAAATCTGTTTGCCTCAGAGTACCACTTTAATGGTTTGCTGCACATGTATGGGAGGGGGACAAAAACCAAAAACTTTTGATTGCGTCCTAAGGCCCCATTTACACAGGCAACACTTACCTTGAGATTCTGCATTGGTGATGTCGCCCATTGTGAATGTCCTGTGCTGGGAAAAGGTGTCTTTCACACAGGAGACCATTTCAAAGCATGAATGCACCAAAGACTATCAATATTTTGCTTATACTGAATTCCCAAGGAATGCAGTATCACTGCAGTAAGGAAGGTCTCTGGCGGCAGCCTATGAGGCTACAGGCAGACCTTCCACATGAGAATTGTTGGAGGTTGTATTTGCAACCTCCAATAATTGACTACCATGTAGGCCTGAATCAATAATATTAGCCAGCACTCATGTGGGCCAGCTCTTAGACACACCCTTCCTGCATCCATATCAAGCAATATAATGCAGGAACTGAGTTTAAGAAGAACAGGACTGTAGCAGGGGATTGTAATGGTTGTGTCTAATGTGTGGAAGAGCCCTAACCCTTTAAGTAACAGATGTATGCAGCTCAGTGCAAAGCAATATGTTGCACACACCTCTGGCATGCAAAGGGTTAAAGGTTAATACATTGAAGGGATATGAATATTGTGGGGGGGGAGCCTATTTTTCACATTGCCAGTGTCAATACATACTTTAAAAATTGCAAAAGAATAACACAGTGAGATAGCTCAGATTGTTAACCCCTTCAGTGCCAGAGGCTTGGGCCATTTTCTGAACCCTGCAGGCCAGACACTTTTTCAGCATTTTTGGTATCCTTCCGTTTAGGCTTGATTTCCTCTGGAAATTTCTAGTTACATATGGAAAACTATACATTGTTTTTTTCAGAACGAATTGAGCTTTCTCGTGGTACCTTACATGAAGAGAATTTTGCACTGACCAAAAAGCTATGATGTCATAATGACAAAAAAAGTGAAAAATTTACTTATTTTGCTAAAATAACATACTATGTATTAAAAACATTAACCTTGATTGAAAAAGTTTCAATTATTTGAAAAAGCAGAGTCATCAAAGTAAAAAAACTACCAAATTTGTATAGTTTTACCTACGTCCATGACTAGTGTAGAGCCCTAATCACCAGCAGCGCAAAATTACATTTTCAACTTTGAGCTAAAATGCGCTTTCTAGCGTTTTTGTGTTAAATCTAACCTAAAACAGTGGAATAACTATATAAAACTATATATATATATATTTCTGAAAAGTAGACAGCCTGCTGCATCTAATGAGGGGTAACTTGCCTTCTTGCCCCAAGCCTGTTGTGCCCAAATGGTTCCAGGAAGTGGCACTACAGGAAGAAAAAAAAAAAAAAAAAAAAAAAAAAAAAAAAAAAAAAAAAAAAAAGGCATTTTCTTACATTTCTGCCCCTTCAACTGTACTGAAATCTGTGAAAACCATGGAATTTCCAACTGTATTTATTAGCTAGTGTTCTTAGGAGACAAATGACACCCCATTGGAATAAGTTAACCTACCTTAGGGGTGCCAGAAGCACATAACTACACCTACCTGTTTGCTTCCTCGAAAATAGCTGCTTGTACTAAAATGTTCATAACTGTTAGAGACATTAAGGAAAGGTATAACAAGGTATACCATTTTGGAAATTCTCCCACATTAAATGAGAGGTCACTTGCCTTTCTATCCCTGGGCTGAAGTGCAAAATATTTCCAAAAGATGGCGCTACAGGAATACCTATTTTTTTTTTTTTTTTTTTTTACATTTCCACCACTTCAAAGATACTAAAATCTTTGAAAACCATAACTACATTTCCTACTGTATTCAGTACCTGCTACCAACATGAGAAACATGGTAGCCCATTTGTGTGGGTTAACATACAATATGTGGGTGCTTGAAACACGTCCGTAAACCTGACACTTTTTTTTTTAAATTATCTGCTTGCACTAAAATGGATATAACCACAATATATATATATATATATACACAGGAAAGGTAGAGAAAATGTAATTTTTGGGAAGAAAACAAACTGCCGCATCTAATGAGGGGTCACCTGCCTTCTTACCCAAAGGCTGCTGTGCACAAATTCTTCCGGAAAAAAAAAAAAAAAAAAAAAAAAAAAAAAGGCGTTTTCTTACATTTCTACCCCTTCAAATGTATGGAACTCTGTGAAAACCATGGAATTTACAACTGCATTCGTTAGCTAGTGCTCTTCGGAGTCAAATGACACCCAACTGGTATGAGTTAGGGGGTGCTAGAAGTAGAAAACTACACCTACTTCAACCTCTGATGTTTCTAACATTTTCTCAAACCGGACTTGCCTGTACGAAAATTGCTATAACACCTTTATAAGTGAAGAAAAGGTAGATAATACCATTTTGGAAAGAAGATAACCTGCCGCATTGAATGAGGGGTCACTTGCCTTTTTAACCCTAAGTTAGTGTGCACAACTATTTCCAGAATGTGGTGCCACAGGGAAAAAAAAGGAAACTTTTTTTTTTTTTTTTTTTTACCCATCAATCACTTCAAAGATACTAAAATGGTTCAACGACATGGGATTTCCTAGGAGGACTTCTTGCCAGACTAAGAAAAATGGTACCCCACTGTTGTGGGCTGACATACCAATTTGGGTGAGAGGAGCGTAGCTACCAGTGAAACAGGGACGGGAAAGCAAACAGTGTATGTGTGATTTTATGGCTAACAGATGAAAGAAGCTAGGGCGTCAGACGGTGTACGTGCGGACCTGTGACTACCAGTGTAACAAAGTGTGTGGGAGGGTGTGGGATTAGGCGGTGTGTGGGTATGAGCAGAGGAGCAAGGATGGTGGGGCAGTGTCTGATAGTGTATATGGGGGATCTGTGACTGCCAGTGTGCACTGTATGTCCCCCCGCATACCAAGTTTGATCCTCAGCCTGAATCTAGTGCATACTGGTACTTTGAGTCTACCAGTAGGCAGTGGAAACAGTCTGGGGAATGGTGTGTGTGTATGTGTATGTGTATGTGTATGTGTATGTGTATGTGTGTGTGTGTGTGTGTGTGTGTGTGTGTGTGTGTGTGTGTGTGTGTGTGTGTCCGTCCAACGCATTGCAAAGCACTGCATTGGACCCCCCCCCCCCCCCCAAAGTGGCACGTGTGTTTTTGGGGCTTCCCCCCCAATATATTTTTGTACAGACCTCGTTGGGGGCATCAGAACCCATACAATGAGGTCTGAATAAAAAATAAAAGGGGGGAAAAAAAAAAATCCTGTGTGTGCCAGCATTGGGCACTTGTGGCACACAAAGGGTTATTTTTTATTATTTTTTATTTTTAAATCATCGTTACTTTGTATTCAGATGGCCACCAAACAAGCTCTGATTACAAAGTAATGATAAAAAGTCCTGTGTGTGCACCACAGGAAGGGGGTCTGCACTGAACCCCCCCCTCCCAGTGGCACACACAGGGTGTTTTTTTTTTTTTTTTTTTTTTTTTTTTTTTAACCTCCCTGATCCCCCCAATGAGGTATTAGGAAGAAAAAATAAAAATAAATAAATATTTTATATATATGTCCACAAAAGAAGTGACCCTGTGAGTACCAAAGCAATGCGCTGGACCCTTGTGGCACTCAGAGGGTTAATTTCTTTTTCTCATCATTACTTTGTAATAATCAGAGCTTGTTGGGGGGCCATCAGGACCACTCAAGATGGCCCCCCAACAATCTCTGATTACAAAGTAATGATAAAAGCTGTGTGTGTGCGCGCGCCACGGGGGGGGGGGGGGTGCATTGGACCCCCCTGTGGCACACACAGGGTTAAATTTTATCACAGACCTTGTTGAGGGGCATCAGGACACCCTCCGATCCCCCCCAATGAGGTCTTGCAAAAACATTCCCAAAAGAAGTGATCCTGTGAGTGTCACAGGGGTCTCCAGCACATTGCAAAGCAATGTGCTGGGGACCCCTGCGGCACGCACAGGGTTACTTTTGCGGTCCTTTTTCTTTTTTTTTCCCCAATCAGACCTCGCGGGGGACATCAGAACCCCTCCTGGTGTACCCTCAGTTATTGATCTCCCAGCTGATCGGCTGAGAGGTCAATATGGCAAACACAGGAGAGCAAAAGCTCTCTTTCCCTTCTCTTCTACCACGGGCAGGAGTGAATGGGACCGGGGAAACTTTCCTAATGTCATCAGTGACCATGTCACCAATGACGCTGGGAGGCTTCCCCCGATCCCGCCCACTCATACCCGGAAGTTCGGGTAGGAGAGAGGGGGAAGGAGAAGGTCTGCTTCTTCTTACATATTGATCTCCCAGCACAATCAGCTGGGAGATCAAGAACTGAGGAGGAATGAGGAGTGATCCTCATGTCCTCCCAAGAGTGCCAGGCTGCATTTCAGATGAAATGAGGCCACTGCAAGACTGTTATACCGGCTTATGCAGTGACCGCATTTTAGCTGTACATTGTACGAGCGTGGCAAGGCAGGTACAGCTGTATCCACTTGTACATTGTACCCACCTGGCACTCTAGGGGATAATGCCCTGCGTACACTTGTGGCCCTATATAAATTAACATTAATTCAAAAAGTCTCCACTGAATTAAACAGGGTTTTTAACCCACTGAATGCTAGAGAGCTCACAAATACATTACGGAGCAATAAGTTGGAGACCTAGCATTCAAGGGGTTAAGATACCCATTTAAATCAATGGGAGATTTGGGGATATTTATTTCTCCCTAAGGTACAGCTGGTTTGCTCTAGAATTGCTCCTTATATCTTTTGGGAATGAGGCCCTAAATATATCCCGCAAGGCTGGTGGAACAGTAGGCTTGGTAAGCTTTGGCTGCCTTTCTATCCCAAGGCAATTGAAAGCTTCATTATGACGAGCAATTAAAACTTTAAAAATGCAAACAAACATTTGTCACATTCAAAACAAACCTGTATAGGGAGGACCAGAAGCGCTTCGGAAACAGTTAGTTATTGTTAATGATTGGGAAAGAAATCACAAGAAAATGTTAACCCCTTCAGTGCCAGAGGCTTGGGCCCTGTAGGCCAGACATTTTCAGCATTTTTGCTATCCATCTGTTTAGGCTTGATTTCCGCAGTGAAATTTCTAGTTCCATGTGGAAAACTTCCGTTTTTTTTTTTCTTGTTAGTTCTTAAAAAATAAATAAATAAATAAATAAAAAAAAAAATAATAATATTTGAGCTTCTTCATGGTACCTTACATAAAGTGAATCTGGTAACGTTCAAAAAAAGCTATGATGTCATAATTGCAAAAACAAAGTGAAAAATTACTTATTTTGATAAAATCACATACTCTATCTCAAAAACATTTACATTGATTATGAAAGTTTCAATTATTTGAAAAAGCCTCAAGTACCTACAGTACAAAAATACCAAATCTGTATAGTTTTTTTTTTTTTTTTTTTTAATTTGCATTTTGTTAAAGATTTTACAAATACAAGCAGAGACAAAATAAAACACTGAACAAAACATACAGTAGATTGTAACAGCAATGAAAGAATAACCAAAACCGAAATATAGCGGAACTGCTACTGGATACAATACAGAGTCCACCTAGGTTATCAAGGTACAACAGCTCAAGGGTGGACTAGCACACAGGAAAACAGACGGAAAAGAAGTTGAAAAGGGAGGAGAAAGAGGGGAAAAAGAGAAAAAGGCTAGAAGGGAAGGGGCAGGGGAAAAAAAAAAAAAAAAAGGGGGGGGGAGTTGCCGCAAAGTAAGCATCCTCAGTGAACTGAAATTCCCCGGCCCACAATGGGAAAGGTCAACACAATAGGAGCTCCCGACAAAAAATCAGGGGTAGAACATTATCTACCCAAGGAGCCCAGATGCGCAGGTAGGAGGATGAGGAATTACGTGAGTAAGCAGTCAGCTTCTCCATCTTCAATAATTGCCAAATTCTGCCATCCAGTTGCATCGGGCCTGGAGGAATCGATTTCCAGTGATAAGCCACGTGACAACGTACCGCAGCACAAATCCTGAAAACCAGTTGGTTTTCTGTGGCTGACAAAGCACGATCCCTGTACAAATTTGTATAGTTTTACCTACGTCCATGGCTAGCACAGAGCCCTAATTACCAGGAGCGCAAAAGGGCATTTTCAACTTTATAAACTAATAAGCACATACTAGTGTTTTGTGGTAAAAATGTCCTATAACATATATTTCTGGAAACTAGACATCCTACCACAAACAAATGAGAGGTAATTTGCCTTCTTGCCCCAAGCCTAGTGTGCATAAAATGTTTCCAAAAGGTGGCGCTATAAGAGAAAATTAGCACTATTTTTTACATTTCCTCATATGTACTGAAATCTGTGAAAACCATGGGATTTCCAACTGTATTTGTGAGCTAATGCTCTTATGAACAGCACCCCATTGGTATGACTTGACTTACCTCAGGAGGTGATACAACTGCTGATTTATTTATTTATTTATTTTACTTGCCTGTACAAAAATGGTTATAACAGATACAGAAGTGAAGAAAGGGTACCATACAATTTTTGAAAGAAGATAACCTGCTGGGGGAAGGAGAGAGGAGAGACAGAGATTTTATGGCTACCAGTTGAAAAATGCTAGGGGGTCACCCAATGTATGTGCGGACCTGTGACTGCCAGTGTAACCAAGTGTGTGTGTGTGGGGGGGGGGGGGGGGGTTAGGCAGTATATGTGGGTATGTCTACTAGAGTGCAGCAGAGCAAGGATGATGGTGTTGGGTGGGTCAGATGGTGCATATGGGAGGGGGATATGTGACTACTAGTGGGCACACTGTCCCCCTCACACACAGTTTGATTCCCATACTTTGAGTCTTTGATCCCACCCCCAATGAGGTCTTAGCAAAAAAAAGTATATATATATATATATATATATATATATATATATATATATATATATATATATAAATAAGAATAAGCCTCATTGCATAATTTATGGTACCTCACACACAGAATATAATTTATGTCTCCTCAGAAAACACACACACATTGAACAGAATGCCTCATTACATAATTTATGTCTCATTAGGAGACAACTCCTATTGGGTGATTCAATGGGGACATTTCTGCTCCCATTGGGTGATTCAATGGGGACATTTCTGCTCCCATTGGGTGATTCAATGGGGGCGTGTTTATCATACAGGGAGTTGGCCCGCCCCCTCCAGCCCTCCCACCACTATCCAACTGACAAAAAAAAAAAAAAAAAAAAAATATAGCTGCCACTTGCTCCTGAAGTAGGGGATATCAATAACTTCTCCTGGTCCACACACACACTCTCACTCAGGATCATGACCCCACAAACACACTGTGTCACCTCCCACAGATAATTGTAACCCTCCATACACTCTGTTTCAGTACAAGGGTGTAATGTTTCCATAAAATACAAACTCAGGGATAAACTTAATAGCAACTCTTACTTAACCCTTTCAGTGCCAGAGGGGTACTCAAAGGGTTAACTCTTCATCTCTTCAGTCACCTCACTGTCTGTTTTCAACCGTCACTCCTCCACTTCCTGCCCTTTCTCCTTAAAGGGCTTTGCTGTATGTTACAGAGGGCAAGCCTCAAACACCACTTTCTATTTGATCCCTCAGCATATTGCTACGTTGCCTCAACTGAAGAGCCACTGTGTGTTATATTGCTTTGTTACCTCAGCGTAAGTAAGGAGTTACTGTTCCCACTGGGTGATTCAATGGAGGAGTGATTTAAATAATTCAGGGAGTTAGCCTGCCCCCACTATCCAGCCCGCCCACCACTATCCAAGTGACTGAAAAAACTAAATGGCTGCCACTCGATCCTACACCACAGACTCACACAAAAGCCACACACACACACACACACACTCCCCAGGGGTTCCTCCACCAACCTGAGGCACACAATGAGATGATCCAACAAAGAGAGGATGGGATCGGCTCCAGTGTACCTTCATTTCTGGTATCCGCAACATACAGTGGTGTCCGTAGACATTTTTCCAGGGGGGGGGGGGGGGGGGCAAAGCTATAATATGATCCCCAGGCCAGCCAATCTAGCCCCTTTATTTATATGGAGGGGGTAATTGCCCCCCCCCCCTCCGGAAGCCCATGGCAACACAACAATGCTTTCGGCTCCTGGTGCACAATGTGCTTCTGCTGAAGGAAGCCCAGCTGCTTCATGTAGCTCGGAGGCAGGCAGGCCCAGTACCAATTCCTTCATGGTCCCCCTTCATGAAGCACAAACACTCGACCCCGCAACAGCCCAGTCAGGCGGCCCTTCAAGGAGCTGCCCTTCAAAAAGCTGGATGTGACTATTACCCGTGGCTGAGTGGCTGGAGACAGACCATGATGGGGCCACTCTGTAGTACACACAAGCTTCTTCACCGCCGCTCTCTGCCCACTGTCACACACCTGCGTTGTGTAAGTACCCTGGAACAAAGGAGAAAAAAAAAAAAAAAATACATACTGCACTATAGCTGCTCCAACAACACACACCATCCCTCCTCAGTTGCAGCTCTCGGTGCCCGGGCTGCGTCCCTAGTAACGCTCTTGGCCGAGGAGTCTTCCTGGCCAGGGAGCCGGGCCGGCGGTTGTCTGGCAGCCTCTGAGTGTGCATGAACAGAGTCAGGGACTGTGGACTCCATGACTCTCGCAACATACTGGGACAGCTGGTTAACCCTTTCAGTGCCAGAGGATTAAGCAACACAATGAGCAATGCCTTGCCTACCCCTCTGGCACTTACAGGACCATAATAATATCTGTGTGTGTGTGTGTGTGTACGTATGATCAATGCCTGTATATGTCACTGTATCTGTGTGTGTGTCTATGTATGTGTGCAATATGATTCTTTCTTCTTCACACAGTACACAAAAAACATCATCAGTCAATACAGCTAAATGAAATGTACAATACAAACAAACGCAAAAAAAATCTTAAAAAATACCTTCAACATGCCACCTACAACATTTCAAACAAAAAATGCTACATAACACATACCCTACTACAACGACGGGCAACGCCATCACATATTGCTACTAAAATATATATATATATATATATATATATATATATATATATATATATATATATATATATATATATATATATATATATATCGCAGGGTTTAAAATTTGAAGTCCTTTGCTACTAGCCAGACCTGAAACGTTACTCGCCACTGCAAGCCATAACATACCCACCAGGGCTGAATTTCTACTCGCCAGGGCTACATTTTCACTCGCCATTGGCTAGTGGAAATTTTGAGCCCTGTATATATATATTATATACACATACCCAGGAAATGTGGTCCTGTGAGTGCTACTGGAGTCTCCAGTGCGTTGCTTTGGACGTCTCCGTGGCACTCATAGGTTTCATTTTTAATTTCATTTCAATTATGTTCAGACCTCAAGGGAGAGGACATCAGGACCCCCCCCCAGTTATTGATTTCCCAGCCGATTGTGCTGGGAGATCAATATGAATAGGAAACATAACTTTCCCCAGTCCCAACGTCATCGGTGACCATGTCATCAATGACATTAGGAGGCTTCCCCCGATCCCACCCACTCCTACCCGGAAGTACTCAAAAGGGTTTAAAAAAATAAAACTCTTATTGTACTGAGTGTAACAGGTGGCCATTAATTTATTTGATGAACTAGGTCAATGCATTGCATACCCATCTGGCACTGAAAGGGTTAACTCTTGTGAGGTACATTTTATTCCACAAGTGGGGTTCTTTTTTTTTTTAAAGCAATAATGTAGCTATTTTCACAATACCAATGCAATGGTTTGATACTGTAACACATATATGAAGAGTTCCATCTTAGAATAATTTGACTTGTGTCCACTGGTAAAGAATATTTTACTGGACACTAACCAATCTGGGGTCAAAAAGTGAAGCTCACTCCAGCAAATGTGACGTAGACATGACACAACATTCTTTACAGAAACACATGGCCATTATCCTCACAAAGTTTACAGAGAGTTGAGAGAAGATATCAGAACTCTGGTATCTTGGAACTACTAGAGATTGGATTACTACTCTACGGTATCAAATGTTAAACAGTAGTTATGTTACTTCTTTCTATAAGATCAGATTGAGTCAAAATGGCTTCTATCAACTATTCTGTGGTCAGAAAGCTGTTCCCAACAGCTGGAACACAAGCCAGAAATATGGACCTGTCGGACACAAACTTTGAGAGTTGCACATGTATGCTCCATAGACCCTATGTGCAGGAATGTCAAGTCATCATAGAGTGTCTATGGGGATTGATGCGAAAGTGGTTTCAGTCAAGGTTCTTCTTTCTAGTCCAAGAAGGATGCCTTGGTGGTCTCAGACCGGGTTTGGTCCACATAAGCTCACAAGACAGCCCTGTATTCATTGTCAGACCTGCTCCCAGTGGAGTAGATCTGTAGATAAAGCACTATCCACATGATGGTTGTACTTTATCTAAAGAAAGTATTTCACAACCGCAACAGATCTTTATGTCGTTCCACTTGGGTGCTAAAGTACTAGGAGTATTTCACATACCTAACGTAATTTTACATCTAGAAGGAGAAATAACAATGAAAAATAATTGTAAAACTAAAGATCACAAAAAGGGTGAAATGGAAAACAGCATGCAGAATGACAATCTTATCTCTAACGTGATAATGGAGTGTCAAAAGAAACTTCTAATATACAGCCTGATGCATTAAAGCATTACATTGCATTTTGTTAGGCAACACATAGCATGGCAACCAACTGCCTTGACTACTTCCTACGAGTCAGAAACCATATCCCATGCTGGCGTCCACCAACTTAGACTCCCATTTGCACACATCGGACCTTATGTAAAAAAGCAAGGAGGAGGAATTCTGGAGCAAATCAACTGTACCATAAGTGACAAAAGTTCCCATTGATTCAGATGGGTCTTTTAGCCCCTTCACAATGCGCTGGAGATCTCTATAGCATTTAAGGGGTTAAAAAAAAACACAACACAATTTAATATTAACGTGAAGGTAATTTTTCTGAGTGGTGCAGATGACTGCTCCACAACTGATCCACTTTTTACACATGTGAAGCCCCTTTACATGTAATGTGGTATAGCTGGAGAGCCATCATTATCATTGGACAATAGAAAGGACTACAACACATTGTTTTGCAATGCACTGGAAACCATTATTCAAGGAGTTAATCATGTGCTATAAAGGAGGAGATGTGGTCACAAAGAAAATTAGAAAATTACATTTCCTCACAATCCTATGAATTCCCTTTCCAAGAGAACATAAAGCAAATGTGTTTCTGCGATCCACCCTCTCCAGTTTTATTATTTGTTTTACGCCTGAGTCTGGTATAGGCTTAGTGATTCCACAATACCTTATAACAGAGGCATGGGTCCAATTACTACTTCTAAGCTCATTGCATAAACCTAAGATTTATGCACACGACTACATTACAGAAAGCAGATGGGATAGGAACTTCCTGGTGATAAAGCTTAAAGTGGAACTATCACACTAATTAAAGTTACCCCCAAATAATTATACACAGAACAATAAGCATATCCATATTAGTATTACCCAGGATAAGTCCACCATTATTTACAAATCCAATTCGTTCTGAGACAGTCAGGCAGGCACCAGTGCAGAAATCTTGCTAAAGACACATCTGCACACCTGCACTGTCCGTTACGGTATCCTCTAGGAGGCGTTGCATTGTACCTTAAGGTACAGGAAGGGACTGCCGGTGCAGGCACACAGATGCCTCTACAGCACGCTGCTTGCCTGATGTCTTAGAATAAGTTGGATTTGTCAATAAAGCAGGACTCATTCCCGATAATACTAGAATGGATATGCTTATCGATATGTGCATAATTATTTGGGGGGTAACCTTAATCTGGGTGATAGTTCCGCTTTAAGCCAACACAAGAGGTTAAAAAGCCCAGCTGAAATCAAAGAAGAATTGGTATTTGCCCCTATGGTACAACTGCTTTGCCCCAGAATTGTTTTTCTTTGCCTTTATACATAAACTATACACCTGCTGGACTTTTGGTTAAAGAGATATTCACATTTATTTCTGGGCAAAGTGAAACTGAACATTTATTGGTACTGCACAGTGCACAAAGCTTAATTAGCATATGTAACATCATGGAAACCTTCATTAGCATAGGCCGAATAGCAACCCAAGCTCAACCAGGGGGACGAACTGCACAAAATAACATAAGGTACACACAACAACATATGCCTTCTTGTGCAAATCTTTATCCCGGTTGAGCCCAGGTTGTCTTTACAGAAGGGAAGGCAGGGCTGGGGTGACCAGTGCTACAGGGAGTGCGGGGAGGATGTGAGGGAGCTCAGGCAGATAGTGAGATCCTGGTGGTGACTGAATGGGAACCAAATGAGAAGCGAGTCAGCAAACACTTTGGAGGTAAGGAAGCACTTACCAGTTACCACTCCAACTTCACTTATGCGGTACCATCAATATTGCTTGGCATTTGTAGTATGTAACCCTTTGAGCACCTGAGAGTTATCCAGCTCAGTGCTTTGCAATATGCTGGGTGATACACTGGCATTTGAAGTGTTAAGAGCAACATGTTGGGGTGAGGAAGAAGCAGAGCAGTGCATGTCCCCGATACATGACAAACTGGGGGCCGGCTTAATGAAGAACACTGGAAGTGCTCACCCTCTGAGGATCAGCCAATCATTCTAGACATGATGACTGCACCCTCTCGCTACTGCACACAAGATAGTCATATAAGGAACAATAAAGGTACATTTCTTCGGGGGTTTTAGTATTCTATAGGGACATTTAATCCATGGGGGGGGGGGGCATAACAGTTCCACTTTAATGTATAAGCTTCATAAAATAACAAATTGGTAAGTTTACCACACCGGAGAAGTTACCTCCTTGTTAGTAGCAGCTTATTGCAGAACTCCCACATGTTAATAATACAAGGATTTACTTTCTATCAAATAATTAGGTTGAGCAACATGAAATATCAAGAAAAAGAGAGGATTTTCGATCCACCACACAACAGAGTTTGTGCTCAGGTTCAGTTCTCAAGGGCTACCAACAGGCCTGAGATTTCCTACCTGAGCACAGGTGGATCATTCAAAATGAAAGACATGTATTAACTCTCTTATCAGGGAAATCGTTCAATCCCAGACTGTTTGCAGCACTTCTGGGATATCCCTGCTATACATGCACAAAGTGCTTATTGAAGGAGAAGTCCAACTCCTTTCTCTATAAACAATTAGTGTTTCTACATCTATATGAAGCTGTGTGTTCACACCCTTCTGGTCCTAAACCCCTCTCCCCTGGTCCTTAACCAATTAAGGACTGGCCACATGCTTAAGGACAATGGACCTTCTTTTTTTGGCTTATCAGATTCAGGGCTCCACAAGCAGTGTGCAGCCACCTGGGGAGCCCTGAAATCCATGACGGTCCTGGCACGGCAAGGGTCCTTATTGCAAGCTGGACCCATGACGTGCCAGGACCGTCATGGATCCTTAATGGGTTAAAGAGTTAAAACGTTGGACTGACAAAACTAAGCAATTATAACTGAGCCTTATGCAGAAAGCAAACTTTTGTAATTCTGGATCATACCAATACAAGTGTAAAGTCTCACATTTTAAAGTAATACTTTGGAAACCTCCCTAGAATGTGAGGTGTTAAAAGCCCCATTCAAATTAATGGAAATTTGGTGGATTTTCTACTTCCCCTATGGAGCTGTTGGTTTGCTCCAGAATTGCAAATATTTTCCTTTCTGGATAAGATCCAAAGCGTTTCAAATCACTACAACCAAACAAATTAAAAACCTAAAAATCAATAGCTTAGGGCCACCTTACATACATTATATATTAATTATACATTTGCATATTACAGAATACTGTCCCACACCAAGATAGGTGTACTTGAAATGTAGTTGACATGCTCCTGTAACTAAGAAAATGATTGCCTATTACTGGTGCATAGAAGAGCCCTACAAGATTTCTAGCCATGGTAAAGTAAGAGGGTTATGCATATTATTGGAAGGTGTCAGATCGCCATAGATATTTAAGAGTATTGCCTTTCTTCTATGGAGTCCAACATGTCAAGCTACCTAGCAACCCTACTGTTTGAACTGTAGTTTCTATTTCTAAATAAAGAAAAGTGAAATAACACATGCAGCAGAGGTGTTCAGCCGACAAACTGACAGAGTGCAACACAGACTAATTCTGTTGCAAACCAACTGCAGCATAGGGACACATACAAATTGCCAATGATTTAAGACGTCATGCCCTGAATGTTATAGAGGTCTTCAACTCATAGTGAGGTTAAAAGCACCGTGAAAAATAAATAAACTATGAGTTGACACCAGTAAATTCAAGGTGGCCGACTCAAGGCGGCTTTTTCAGCAGGGCCGAGATACCGAAATCTAAAAATAATTACTTAATTGGAACGGTCCTCCAATGAAGTAGTTCTTTTTAGATTTTGGCATCTCGGCTCTGCTGAAGAGCCGCCTGCAGGTCCCGGGACCAGGATCTCCCGCTATCACCTACAGGCTGACATCAGGGAAACGGGAGGGAGAGGAGAACTCTAAAATGCTCTCTCACTCAAAACCATAAAGGTCTGAGAGATAGGATTTGCAGTGATTACTTTTTATTGTTTAAGCCATTACTAACCCTTTAACACCTTGAGGACAAGGGAGGGGTGTAACTCCTTTCAGCGAGTTCCACATTCCTCTCTCTGGTCCTCAATGGGTTGCATGTTGTAAATGGTTTAAAAAAGTGGAATACCATGAATATAAGTGGATTTATTAGCCCAACAATATAGCAACAACAGATGAAATTAGAGTATTCAGATGAACTGAGAGTATTCATGAGGGAAGGGGTTGCAGATGGATTTGTTTCAGAACTCTCTCAAGTTAGAGATATGTTCTAGTGTTCTAATCTATGTGATTCCATGGATCCTATGCCCCAAGATCTCTCAGGTTAGCAATATCTTACTGCATTGGCTCCATAGTTACTGCATTGGCTCCATAGAAGTGATCTCCACCCTATCACACCTTAGTGCAGCTCCTTCCTGGTGACCAAGAGAATTTGCACATGAAGTACAACCCATAAACTTACATATTTACAAACTGAATGGCTGTTATATAGCTTGAAGGAAACAGCACAAATAAACTGGGAGAGGGTGTTGTTGAGCTCTTTGACTTACTTCTGTTTGGCTGCAGGCAGTTAAAAAAAACCAAATACACTGCAGCCCCCATTGACACTAAAAGAGGTTATAATCACTGAACAGAATTCAAAGGAATACAACAACACCAATACAATGAGATATATGCATACCTTGGACCAGAGACTGTTTTCAGTGTTCATTCTGAAATATCCAAGGATACGGACTCTCTCAATCTTGGGAAGTTTGATGACCCTGAACGCTTCCCCAGTCCACCCCCTTTAAAGACAATCCCCATCCAGTCAGATAAAGCCCTCCCCACACTGTGACATAGTCCACTGGGATCATTATTTGCCCATGTGTTATAAAAGTGCTAAGTGTACAGAAGTGGAGAAAATTATAAATTTTTCCCAATAACTCCTTGGATGCTAGAGGTCACCAAAGCATTTTAAAGCAAGGAATTGGATACCTCTACAAGCTAAAGGGGTAAAAAGAAGGAAGAACCTCTTATTGGCTATCTTCCATTCCTCCAGGAGTACCTAGTCTAAGGAATGGTGAAGAGAAAAAAAAATGGCAGCCTCCTTCTCGTGCCTTTTAAAAATATCAGGGGAAGAAGAAATGGAATCTGAGAACTCAGACCTTAAGGGTCTCCAGGACAGACCAGTTAAGTCAACCTACCACATGAGAATTTCCCTTTGTGAAATGGCTGCAATGCCTGTTTTGGAATAAGATGGTCATGAGACAGACTCTAGAAACCATTGAAAAAAGGAAGGAATTTAGCTCAACGAGTTAGAGACTTAACCCACGTAGGCTCCTGCTCAGCAGAAGAGGGCCCTGGGAATTACAGTCTGGCATGATGAGCATGGTTAAGGGAGGACCTCCAAAAGCACTGGTAGCCTTGGCCTTACCCATGCCTCCCTTGTACTCAGAAGTAGCCAGGAGACCCCTTCCATTTCTTGATTTTTATTTTTTGGATTATATGCCTGAAAGGGTTAAAGCAATATGCAAGGAGGGAGAAACCAGCCTCATGTGCAGCACTTTGCAGAGAAAGAAGGCGGCAAAGAGAAAGGGGGTAGGCGACCCCCAAGGGCATTTCTACACAGTACAATTATAATAAGTCCCCACCTCTGGAAATGAAAAGGGATAGTAGAGGGACAGACAGAGATAAGGAACAGAGTGCCAGTCTAGCAATTTTAACACAGACAGTGGGAATGTGGCTGTTAGACAAATGGACAGGGACACATACTCAGGATGTACATACTGAAAATGGAGGATCTAGTCCTATTCAGACTTTAGGCTTCTAAGCACCATAGCAAGTTCTACTAAGACAAGCTAAGCTATTCTCTAGCAGATCTATGTCTAATTCAGTCTGCACTTTGTTTCACACCAACAATTGAAGCCAGGTAGAGCTCTGACATAGCTAAAAGGGGAGGGAGGAATGGATGGATGGGTACATTTTTACATCGAGATTACAATAAAACTATCAAAGTTATAGCAAAAAGAATTTAATGCTTTGCTATATTTAAACAACTACAATAGTAAAGGTTTCATAAAACAAGTATTACTATCCCTTTAAGATGACCTCAGCATTAAAGTAGTGAGTGATTAAAGGGTCAATGACAACTGTGCCCGTTTACACAATGCAATTAGCCTTTAAAGATTCTGTTATCTCCCCTGGGATATAGTCTAGACGATATAATCCCTTCTACAAACGATAACGTTATGCAAAAAGTTACAATTACATACTTTATTCATATTGATTTCCCATGAAAAACAATATGTTCTATTTTTCAGATACACATATTGTAGGCTACAACAACACCATATACAAATTTAAAGGAACACTAACACCAAATAATAAGCCCCTACTTACCTTACTATGGGCAGAAAATCCTATTGATACTATGAATTGTGTTCCTGTGCCTTGGATCAATCAATACCATCCAGTACTAATTAGTCATGTTCTATCCATACACATGACTCATGCTGAAAGAACTATAGGACCACAAACTCCACCCACAGGAGTTTTCATTTTTAAAATGAAGATAGCATGCATGAGCCACAGATAACCATGTGTAATGTGGTAAAGCCAACCTATTGCTTTATAAAGTTTGGACTACAAAAAAAAAAAAATAAAAAGTTTACTTACCATAAGATTTTTTCGCCAAGATGCATATTTTATTATGTTACCTGAACTGCATCCAAGAGCATATAAATTCAGCCCTCCACAACCATATTATGACCAAATGTTTTATTTACATAGCGCAGCAAGTGTACTCAGTGCTTTATGTAAAAGTTCCAAAATGAGATTAAAAGACAGCACCACATTTGATGGATTCTTTGACAGGTGACAGATACCAAGGTATCTTTCTGGTACTCATAGGGGTATGCTTCAGTATCACAAATCCAATTCTCTATGTAACAGATTATGCCACTTTGTTCTCCAAAGTAATTATGCTACCCACATTGTGGACATGTTTAAAGAACTATATCACTCAAATCCAGATGTACCCTTCACCTTACTTGCCTAGATTATAACCTCTTCTCTAGAAAGCTACCAGACTACCTGAGCAGTATGCTCACTCCAGCTCTCCATACGAACCATAACCTCTGCTCCACTGCTAACAAATTAGTGAGAATTCCACACTACAAGAAAGAATCCAGTCAATCTGCCTTCTCCTATAGACCTCAAAAAGCCTGGAATAACCTAACAAAACGAATATTACATATAAAATCAGATCATCTTCCAGTTTACAGTCACTAAAAATAACCGATTCTTAGTATTTAGAAATATGTAACTGTTTAAAAGTTAATGCTACTTTTATTTGCGTAAATATGTAACTTTTATAAATATACTTGCAAATCTGTGAAGTGAAAATAAAGGGTTATTATTCATTTAACTGATCCAGGGTGCTCACAGAGGGCCATCCTGAACACAAGCACTGTTTGTAGGACCAAGGTTAGCTACCCATGCTGTAAATCCATCTAGGTTTGATTACGGTCCTTGCAGTATGTAGCCACAGATTCCTACACAGCTACTACTATCTGCAGCCCCTTCCTAGCTGCTTCAGGGACCAATAGAAAGGCAGGCAAATGATTTCAACCATGCACAGATGGAAGAGTCATTGCACATCTTCAAAATGAAGAGCCTTTAAAACAATTTTATTTATCTCCCCCCCCCCCCTTTTTACAGTGCACTTCATCAGGCACCCACTTTATTCTGTGCTACTACTCACACGCATATTGTGCTCCCACTTATTTGCACAAGTGTGTCCATTTTAGACATAACGGACTTTACTTAAGATGTTAAAAAGAAGCAGTTCAACTACCCTAAAAGGGACAAAAAATAAATAAATTTCCAGCGAGCTTAATGGGCCTTTTAACCCTTTAAATTATGTAAGTCTTCAATGCATTGCATGGGTGCCTCATATTCAAGCGGTTAAAAGCTCCTGTAAATAAAATACATTTTTAAAAATGCCCCTCCCCCCAGTGCAGTTTGTTTCACAATTACTCATCCTTTAGCTTATGGAATGTGGCTCACAGTAGCACCAATTAAAGTATAGAGTGTGCTTGTGGCACATTGTGCTGTATAGACCCCATTTCACAACATCCAAATACCCCTCACTTTGGCTAGAGGAAAGAAAAGAAACAAAAAAAAATAAAAAAACAAAAAAGGGTACAATAATTATGGATACATTTGTTCATTTTTGCCAAAATTCAGTGAGGTCTCCAGAAGCTAAATTGCTAACATTGTTTAGTGCAAAGAGCACTCTAAAATGTGACAATTTTCACTGCCACCACCTGTGCCCAGCCCCATATATAAATACATAAATATTAAGAATGTGGCAACCAACATGCTGCGGCCAGAAATAACTGGTGATCGTCATTTGTGTGAATTGCCCCATAAAGGGACAAGAAAAACAATTATGGATGACTAGTTCGGTTGACTTTGTGGCAGCAAAGAAGCTGCCAGTCGATAAGTAACCAAACATAGCTCTAGCATGAGCCAGCAAAGACTGCCACCCAGATATATGAACAACTGAATATACCACATGATATTCGAGGGAGGTAGGAAAAAAAATCCAGAAGCACAGACTCCTAAAATGTGGCACCTGGCTGCTAAATTCTGTGGATATTTTGGATACATGTGTTCCTTTACCAACTTGGTAAATACAATAAATAGACCTTATCATTCCAAAAGTTTATTGCATTAATCTTTTTATTTACTACATAGTTCCTTTCAGAACAAACTGCATATACAGCTATTCAGTGACCAAACAATGGGTCTTGCCAGTAATCATCATGTCTAAAGGTTACCTACACTAGCTTAGCAAAGATGTCTGCAAAACAGTTTGTGCACATTGTATCTGTCAAACTGGGTTGTTCACACAGGAGATTACGGCCTATGCTTGTGGCAGCTTGCTGCAATTTGTGTGTGTTCAAAGCAGAATCCAGCAGAGTTGGATCAGAGGAGATGTGCAGGGTGGCCTATGAGACTGCCATGTATGTTGTTTATAAAGAGGACTTGAATGTTGCACTGCTCATCACAATGGCCAATCGATGGCATACATCAACATGGACCAAGGATCTGATATTCCCAACCCTTGCACAAGGATTAACAGCAAGTAGAACGGGTTATTATAATGTGGAAGCACTGCCACTATATTCCATATCCCATTGTGAACATACCCATATGCCAAGGGTGGAAAACCCCAAGAAGCCTGGGATCCTGTGCTCCTACCTACATGGTCACTGGCTCCTAAAACTTATATAGTTTGTTCCTAAAAATGTTGTCTGGCTCCAAAGTTCTTATATTTTTGTCAACCCCTACTTTATGCACAAAACAATGTAAAAAAGGGCAACCATACCCTAGGAGTAGATGGCTCTTAGCTTCTTTACTTGCGTAAAGGGTTAACCCTTTGAGTGCCAGAAGCCTATGCAACACATTGCTCTGCAATGCGCTGTGTAGCCCCTAGCACTCAAAGGGTTAAACTTGCCTAGGAAGGAATCAAATATACAGCAGCCAGGTATATAAACAAGTATTACTGGAATACAGTAGTATACATTTGCACAGCAATGGATGAGGATTTCCCCTTGGTGTATCTCATTCATATTGTTTCCTCCTATTGTGAGAGGTAAGCCAAATGCAGAAATCAGCATTTATAGGCAGTAGCACTAACAATGGAAAATATATACACACAGATATACCGGACAACTGAAGAACACCTATATAGGGAAATACAGATGTTATAAGCGACTCTTCATTTGTTTAAGTATAAGTACAAATGTAAGAGTAGCTACAATTCCGAGTCACTCTATTCAGTTGTTATCAAGAGAAGACCAGATCCACACCAGACAACAATTCAGAATTACTGGGGGATCAATGACTTATATAGACATCAACATGGTTTCTTTCGAGTGTAGGTTTCAGCCACAATCCATATCTAGCTACAGTCTGATACAAGAGTGTTTCAGAAGGACTGTTTGTAAGACTTCAGAGCAAAACAAATATTAATTAACACTAGAGAAAGAAAAAAAAAAACCACAACGTGCCCTAACATCTCCAAGCATCTGTAGCTCCATACTAATATTCTCCTGTCACTGCAGTGCAATGGACCCAATACAGAATATTTAACCCTTTAAGGACCAGTGGTGTGTGCAGCATAATACTTCATAATGCACCCCATTGCTCACAAAAGGTTAACACTTTATACAGAAGTCTTTATCTTTATATTAAAGAATTTGTAGGGTTGCATAAAAAGATAAGTAAAAGGTTCATTTTTAACCTTAAAAATGTTCTGATCATGTGTCTAAAACTTTATATGCCTTAAAAAAGCTGATGCGATTAACCAGTTGGTTTGAGTGATAGTTGCACAATATTTATGTGATTAAATCTTGCCTAATCAGGCCTATGATTAAGTGGGTTAAGTTCCACGAAACATGTAATGCGGATTACCATCATTCCTGATATGTTTTGGTACCCGTATCTCCGCTATTTTTTATGTTTTTATGATACCAATAAAGAAGTTTTTTATCTATATCAGAAGCATTCCGTTTGGTCTGTGAGCTCAGGCAATGTCCGTGAAGCGCTCCCATTCTGCGATTAAATCTTGCACTCAAAACAACTTTCTATATTTTACAACTCAGATTTGCAATTTCCAAAGCTGAAGACGGTCTGATTTATAGGCCCTGCTACAGCTGTTAAGTCACAGAGGTTTGTTGAATAATGCTATCCAGTCTCCTCCAACCAGTACTTTCCATTGTGCTCCATTTATTAAAAATAAGGTTATGCGTAGGAGTTCAGAACATGTTGCACAGTCCTCTGGCCCTCAATGCATTGTGAAGGAATGTGTTGCACTCCCCAATGGTCGTATTCCTACCCCAGCAAATCACAGGCCTTCGCAACTTCTTCCAGTTTCTCTCTGACAGAGCGTTAATCCACTGACTCTGAACTATGTATTTCAATGAAATGACATATATGACAGGACAGAGACTGTTTTTAAAACTGTGTACATTGAGAGAGAAGGATTCTGGGAGATAAAAATAAATAAGAACTTTCTACACCATTGCTGGGAAATCTGTGGCCCTCCAGGGTTACAATTTCTATAATCCACAGCTGGCTGGGGATGATGGCAATTATAGTCCTGAAGAGCTGGAAGACCAATAGGTTGCCAACACCTTCTCTACACCATCACATTTTAAAGCACAGTATAATCACAGAAAAAAATTAACCCTCTGAGTGCCACTGGGGTATGCAATGCAATGTGCTCCGTACCTCTGGCAGTCAAAGGGTTAAAATATATAATCTATTTTTTGTCTTTCCAATGTACACTTTAGTAGTGGAGTTTAGATCTTTAAGCTGACCATTTGTGATTGTTCACTTTGAATTATAAAATTTTTTTTGCACAGACTAGATTTTTATAATTATTTTCCCTGCACAGTACAACCAGGTGTACTGTATATTCTCATGATTCAATTGCATCAAAAACACAACCAGTGTGACCAGCCAAAATGGTTAAATATGTAAAATTATAAAATGTTAGGAAATGCACCATTCCTCTGGTAAATTCCTAAGACTCTTACAAAAAGTGGTAAATATTGCTTTCACTTATAAAACTTGGCAATCTGTAGCTAAAAAGTGCTGCAAGTAAGAGGTTACACACGTTTCTACAGACAAACTAACCAACCAGCCCAGATCTCAAACGATGCATCCAAAGCAAAGCTCCTCCTCTTGCTAAGGACAATTAATAAGCTTGAAATGCCTGCTGGTAAAGCCCTTTCTGTGGTATTTTAATCACTTCTAATTAATCTTCAATCCATTCACATATACTGTCACCATATAAAATAGGTCACAAGCCATTTATATATTGAAAAAATAAAAATGTATCAAAAATGCTGCATAATGTACACACTTCTAGACAGCCAGTCAAATATTTACAAACCGCATTTAAAAATAGTTTTAATGAGCACCTTTGACTTCTCTCTTACAGTAAAGTAAGCATGTTTCGAAACTACTTCAAATAAAGTTTACTGAAATCTGTATTTCAGCCATCAAAATGATGAGTTGGCTACTGCTTGATTGTATCTTAACTAAACATAATTAAGTGCAAATGGCAAATTTCAAGGGCATTATGGTCAAAAAACATAAAGGAATAATTCTGAGGCAGATTAATTGCACCCCCTCCTCTAGTAATCTCCAGCACATACGGTCCCTGAACAAAAGGCAGCCAAGCGAAAGAGCATCCGAAGCAGTTGGAGGAGGGGGTCAGTGTTACACATACAGAATTCTATACACGCTCTACAAAAAACTGCATGTTCTATAGAAATATACCAGCCTGCGTATGGTGCTTCTCATCGTAATCCCGAATACATAAAGCCTCTTACCATCACAGAGTGTGTTTTTAACAGATGTGGAGGATCTCCGGGTCCATTATCACTGTGTACGCTGGAAAAGACGCTATGAAATCCAGACCAGGAGCCGCTGTAGCATAAGCAAAAATCTAATCACAGCGTTGCAGGAGGAAGTCTCTCTTGCACACTGACACTTACCACCGGCCTGAGCTCTCTGGATTTAGGGAGGCGCGTCTCAGCCAATCAGCAGCCTCTTCTGAGTGACGATCTCTCGGTGCGCCCCTCTGCTTCACATACACATACAGATTGGTGATGGTTGAAAGTGTAATGTCTGTGCTGTGTTTCAGCTTGGCGTATGCACAAGAAGGTTACTATTAAGGTACCATGGATTGAGGTGTTATTATTTATTATTATTATAAACTCAATAATTGGTCAAGTATTCACAGGAAATGCTTAGTAGAAACATGTAAACTGGGTGAGTCAGACACTGGTAACCTGAATAAGTCAGAGTACCCACCGAATGACTGTGAAAACGTACACATATAAAGACATGAAGTGCATGGATATATGCAATTGGCATGCAAAAATACTGATGTGAGACTTAGAAGCTCGTGTGACCTAGTGGCAAATAGGAACAAGGACCTGTATGACCATGTCTTAACTTCCCAGTCCTCCCTTCTTATTATAGAAATGAAGAGGATTGTATATAGGAGGGCCCAGATCATTGCATTGAAGATTCTTGCAGAAATTCCAGACAAAACAGCCACCAACAAACTCATCAATTATAACTTACATAAAAATGCACATTTTCGAAACTTAGAATATACCCAATCAATGCAAAAGTAAACACCAGCCAACCCCATATGCTTCCATGACATCATCACAAGAACACACCCAACATGCATGTACAGAAAGGCCCTGTCAGAGACCTAACTGCCGCGTTGGGTGGGATCAATCCCACAGGCTGAAGTTAGATGGCTGGTCCCTTGGGAGATCAACCTGCCGTAGCAGAAACCGGGATCAATCCGATTCATAGTTAGATGTAGAAAAGTTAAGTCAGAGATTAACCAGCAAGCTCTTGATGTGATGAGAAGCAGAGTAGTCAGAGTCACAAGCCAAGGTCAAGCCGGGAGGACTCTAGAAGAAGCAGAGTTGTGGAACAAGCAGAATTGTGAACAGTAGATCAATACAGCAAGGCTAATAACAAAGTTAGTGGTCGGAATCAAGGCAAAGGTCAAACAGAGCAATAGTCAAGAACTCTGGAATGCAGTGAAGCTCAAAGATGAGGCACGGGAAGCCAGAAAACGGAAGTTCTTAACGGAGAATCTACCAATCATGAATGAGAGGGGTGGAGAATCTACAGAGGTGGTGACAGTGCCCCACCAACAGGAGCCCTCCAGGCAACCAGGCTTCCCAGGAAACCTTTGATGAAAAGCCCAGATCAGAGCAGGTGCATTGACCTTTGAACCTGGAATCCAGGAGTGCTCTTCAGGTCAGTAACATTTCCAGTCCAGTAAATATTGGAGACGATCTCGGACCAGACGAGAGTTGAGGACCTTCTTAACCTCTTACTTCTGGTGGTCATCGATCTGGACAGGAGGCAGCGGACGAAAGTCCTTGGAGCATCTGTCCACATCGCTGGTTTCAGTAGAGACGTGGAATACCAGCGGAATTCTCATGCAGTGGGGTAGGTCGCAAAAAAAGACACTGGAGACAGCTACTTCTTAATGCAGAATGGACTGATGAATCGTGGACCAAACTTGTCTCATGCCTGGCAACGGTATAAGTGTCTGATGGACAACCAATTTCTATCTCCAGGTTCTAGAGCTGGTGGTGTTCTGCGATGCTTTTCAGCCGACAATGGATTTTAATGAGGGTCTCGGAGGAAATGGAGTGGACAGATATCTCTTTGGGCAAGATGGATTCAGGATGCAAGGCAGGTGTCGTTGGGAATATGCAAGATAAGGCATCCGCCTTGATGTTCGTAGAGCCAGGCTGATAAGCGATTATAGAATTGAACCGTGTAAAGAAAAGCTCCCATCTTGCTTGTCTTGGGTCAAGACGTTGAGCTGACTCTAGAAACTGCAAAATCTTGTGGTCTGTGAGAATTGTAACCCAGACAGATTGTTCCTACAAGTAAATGTATCCACTCTTCCATAGCGAGCGTCCAAAGCGTCCACCTCTACCACAAAAGGTTGACTTGGATCAGGGTAGCGGAGGATAAGAGCAGAGGTGAAGGCTTCCTTTAAACATTTGAATACTGTCAGTGCTGCTGTGGGCCATCTACTGTGATTGGCATTTTTGAGGGTTAAGGTAGTTATCAGAGCTACTACCTTAGAGAAATTGCAAATAAAATGCCTGTAATAATTTGCAAAGCCAAGAAACCTTTGAACTGCTTGTAAAGAGGTAGGCTGAGGCCAGTTGCGAAATGCTGCCAATTTCTCAGGGTCCATTTCAAGACTTCTAGGGGAGATGGTATGCCCCATGAAGGAAGGAAAGATGATTTTTCAAATTCGCATTTCTCCACCTTTACATATAGATTGCTTTCTCGTAAGTGCTGCAAAACAGCCCACACGTGTTCTTGATGAGACTGCAGATCCTTAGAAAATACCAAGATGTTGTCTAGATTGATCAGGGCATGGGACATTATCATGTCATGTCATGGAATAGGTGATTCATCAGGGCTTGAAAGACAGCTGGGAAGTAACAGGCTGAAGGGCATTACTAAATATTCATAATGCCCTAAACATGTGTTGAAGGCGGTCTTCCACTCCTCGTGGACTAAATTTTATGCCCCTCGTAGGTCTAGTTTAGTAAAAATGGTGGCATCCTTGAGCTGGTCGAATAATTCGGAGATGAGTGGCAGAGGGTACCGTTTTTTATGGTGACCTTGTTTAATCCTCTCTAATCAATACAAGGCCTTAGGGAACCATCTTTTTTGGCAACAAAGAAAAAAACGGCCCCTGCAGGTGAAGCTGATGAGCATATGAAGCCTTTTTCCAGGTTCTCCTGAATGGAAGAGGCTATTGGAGTATTCTCAGGTCCTGAGAGAAGGAAAGTTCTGTCTCAGGGAGGTATGGCCCCAGGGTGCAATTCAATAGTACATTCATAGGGTCTATTTTTGGCAAGGAATTAGCCTCCCTTTTAGAAAACATGTCTTTAAATGCATGGTAGGTCACTGGAGCTTTTGAAAGATCTAGGCTCTCAGGAACAGAATCTACAGAACAGACTCTGTGAGCCCTGGGAATACAAGAGTCAAATAATGAAGTTCCCCAAGAAGTAATCTCCCCTGAAATCCAGTTAATTACTGTGTTATGTAACCTCAGCCACTGGAGTCCAAGAATCAAATGTGCAGAAGGAGACTGGATCACATTGAAACTAACTGACTCACTGTGCAACTGGTCTATGATAGCTTAGATTTGGTTTCCAGGACAATCAAACCCTGACCTACGGGTTGCCCATCCACCGTAGTGACTTTGGAAGGTTGAAGTTTTCTGTACAGAGACAGATCGACTTCTTAGGTCCATAGTTGATCAATAAAGACTCCAGCTGCCCCAGAGTCCACAAAGGCTTGGGTGGAGCCTGAGCCTCCTGACCAGGAAAGGGTCAAGGGTAACAAGACATGGCAAGAGTGTCCAAGGAGGCAAGAGTCTATGCTTAGAGGGCTCTCCAGTAACCTCTAAGCTTGTTCATTTCCCAGACAAACTGAGCAGTGACGAAGTATGTGTCCCTTTTGGCCACAATAAATGCACAGGCCTAAAGTCCTCCTTCTGTTCCTCTCGGATTCAGAGAGCTTGGTTACCATGTTCACCTCCATGGGTTCTGCCTCTGCTGGGTAATTATTAGCACTGGAGTGTTGAGTAGGAGGTTGGGACTATCTGAACCTTTTCAGCTGCTCATGCTTTTGTTGCCTCTCCTGCATAAAAGATCATGGCAAAGGGAGATGAAATCCTCTAAATACTCTGGGATTTCTTTGCAAGCTAAAGCATCTTTAAGGGGTTCACTAAACCCCCTGTTAAAAGCCATCTTTAATTCCCCCTGATTCCAGTCCATTTCATGGGCCAGAGTTCGGAACTCAATAGAATAGTCACTCGGGACCTACTGCGGAACAACGGCATAGGGAGAATGAGAAAACAGGGGCGCCACCTGTGTATATCAATCAATCAAATTTGGACCACCACCATTGACCCAATAGATGTGCACTCACAAGAGGTGTATGTTAGAAAACGGATTATACTGGATCCAAATTTTCAGGCTACTGGAGAATTTCTGCTGTCTCCAGACACAGCAACACAGTCCGTCTAGGTTAGGCAGCTCTCTTCAAAAGTTAACTGCTCTCCCTCAGTGGTAAGATATTGAAAAGACACAAAAGAAGGAAGCAAGCGCCAAATCACCATACAATAAAAGTATGAAATAAACACTGAACTACTCTCCTTAATCAATAGTCACGGTTTTTGATACCAAAATCCACTGACAAAGTAGGCATACAGAGAGACTAGCCACGTCTCTGTTCAGGGAAACTCACATAATTGTGATGAATGGATGAATTCTTCAATATTTTCAATGAAGGGACCAGGCGGAAACTATGTTTAAATAGGTTATTTAAAAGTAAAGGCTATAACGCTTACGTGTTTCACAGATAAAGAACCGCTTTATCGAAGCTCACAAGCCTATATAAAAATGTATAAAATACAAAGACTTTTATTGTATGGTAAACATATTACACAATTTGGTGCTTTTTCCCTTCTTTTGGGTCTTTTTGAACTCAGGGACCTGTACCCCTGATGAAGTTCCAGGAGAGAGGCCTCTGCAGAAGCCTGCTGGCCAGAGAGGTAAAAGACTGACCTGATTGTGGACAGACAGACATCAGATTCTTCCAGGAGAGTGGAATTCCATTCCATTAAGGGTGATGCTCAGGCCAAGGCGTTCCCTTTATATATAATATATAATAAACGTGCATGAAAAAGGTCTGTGGTAGGGTGCAGAAATTAATAAGACACTGAATAAGGAATCCTCTGCATTCCATAAGAGAACCAGTAGGGGAATTTTAGAAGGTTTCCCATAGATGTAGTGGCTGGTCTGCTCTGGAGAGCTTGGGTCACAGCAGGTGTTGGCTCTCCTGAGGTAGAGGGAACTGTCAAGGTTGAAGCATGCAGCATTTCCAACACTGCATATTACTTGCGGTCCAAGGCAACAAGCTGTTAGGCATGGGTGCATAGGACCTGCTTTTGTTGCTCCTGTCTTGAGAATACGTGATTTAGGTCTTCTGGGTCCATACTGTCCCGATCTTTCTGTAACCAGGGCAAGAAAGACTTAGGACCCTTATGCAGGACCAAAATGCATATGGAAGAAGTAGAAGTCAGGAACAGCAAACAATGTCATAAAAGAGTCTTAAGTCTCGGGTAGTGTGAAAGGGTGCTGGATGCAGGAATCACTTAACGAACTCACCAGCAGTGGTCTGGGATATGGAGAGTTGAATAATTAGGAGAGGGAGGTCACAAATTACAAATCAGTAGGCATTGATGCTTAGGGACAGCCCGGTATCCAACTGGAAGTCGAGGTCGCAGATTCAATGACTCCCTGGATTAGGCAAATAGTCACTGTTGAAGGTTTGTTACTCCTCAGCGTCCAACTGGAAGTCTAGTTGTAGGTCAAAGGTTACCAATTCCTCAGTGTCCGACTGGAAGTCTAGTGGTGGTCGGAGATATAGCAACAGAGTGCCTGGGATGTATCTGACTGGCCATTCTCATACAACAAGGCCCAGTCAGAGATCTACCTGCCGCATAGGTTGGGATCAGTCCTGCAGGCTGAAGATAGCTGGCTGGGCCCACGGAAAATCGACCTGCCATAGCAGAAACCCGGAATCAATCTGACTCATAGTTAGATGGAGGAAAGTTAAAGTGTTAGTAATGTCTAAAAAACCTTTTTTTTGCATTTAGAAGAGCTTAAAAAGCTGATCTAAATGCCAAAAAGCGTATCTCTCAAACCGCTATGGTTTAAGAGATATGGGCGTTTAACGTTTGATTTCTCCTACTGACAGCTGTAAAGCTGTCAGCAGGAGATCCGTGTCGGTTGACACGGAGGCGCTTGAGAAGTGCCGAGATCTCGTTACTTACACGGAATCCCTTCATTGGAATGGTCTAAAACCATAGACCATTCCAATAAAGGGATTCCATGTAAGTAACGAGATCGCGGCACTTCTCAAGCGTCTCCGTGTTGACCAACACGGATCTCCTGCTGACAGCTTTACAGCTGTCAGTAGGAGAAATCAAACTTTAAACGCCCATATCTCTTAAACCATAGCGGTTTGAGAGATACGCTTTTTTGCATTTAGATCAGCTTTTTAAGCTCTTCTAAATGCAAAAAAGTTTTTTATAGACATTGCTAACACTTTAAGTCAGAGATGAACCAGCAAGCTCTTGAGGTGATGAGAAGCAGAGTAGTCCGAGTCACAAGCTGAGGTCAAGCCGGGAGGACTGTAAAAGAAGCAGAGTCGAGGAACAAGCTAGGTCGTGAACAGCAGATCAATACAGCAAGGGTATCAACAAAGTCAGTGATCAGAATCAAGCCAAAGGTCATAACAGGAACAAACAGAGCAATAATCAGGAACGCTGGAAAGCAGTGAAGCTCGGAGATTGGGTATGGGAAGCCAGAAAATGGAAGTTCTTAAAGGAGAATCTCCCAATCATGAATGGGGGGGGTGGAGAATCTACAGAGGTGGTGACACTTTTTTCCCAGTCACTTAAAGGAAATTAAAAGAACAGTTAAATGAGCCAGACTCAACTGGCTTAAAGATAGAAGCCAAACCAACAAGGAATTGTCGAAAAATTCTGGGAGAAGATACAGACCTAACATCCAATCAACCCTATGATCCTTCATATCTGAAAGGATTAATGGATCCTCCAACAGACCCCGAGCTCTATTTGAGGTAATTAAAAACTATACAACTCCAGCTGTACTAACAACATCATCAGTCCTTATCTCTAGTATCCAGTGCTATCGATGGTACTGTTTATGAAACATCAACTAACCTGATATAGCCAATAAAAAAATAACAAAACGAGATAAATTTATCAAGGATATGAAATTTATTTTTTGGTGCTTATTGTCATGCGTCCATGAACTAAGCATCCAAAATGTATTAATAAAAAATCCTTAGATGCCAAAAAGAATAAAATGATGGGTTCTCATCAATGACTGTATCTAAGACAAAATAATTTTTTGTGGTACAGGAGTATACACAATCTATAATCTATGAATAAAACCATCCACAGCAAATCAATGCAATATGTATATATTCACATTAAACTTATGTAAAATAGACAGTAACCCTCGCCACTGCTGTGAAAAACCTCAAAACTTCAGAGCCACTAGAAACGAAACACTGTTAATAACACTATATACCTTTAAATAACTAACATGTATCAATATCCCTGACTTCCTAACAAGACTATGTTATAAATCAGAGGAACAGAGGGCCCTCCTTAGGAAAGAACCAGCATCCACGGCACTCAACAGCAGTATCATTAAAATAAATTATTTATTTCAATAGTCCTTGAACATAGGACTCAAAAAGAGGGGAGAAAAAAGAAAAATGTAATTAAAATTAGCAGTATCTGAGATTGTTATTATAGGGAACAATACTAGGAGGTATTTGTGAGATATTTTCATATTACACATGCATCAGACTTTTGTATTGGGTTCTGTGTTAGAAATGAACACCTTTAGTGCCACTATTTACGTTTTTACAGGGGAGAAAGCATATGGCAATATTTTATTATATTCATGGGAAAACAGAGAAAAAAATTAGGACTGTGTGATTGGCTAGAACATTTAATCATACACATGACATGAATGCGCTACATGTCAGCAATCTTCAATTAATCACTGGCATGTCTGTCACTCAACCCTATACATGTAATTCAAGTCCACTCCTTTATTATACTGTAACTCCCTTTGATATAACTAGCCTACGGCTTATAATATTAATTTAAATTGGTGACTTAACTGTGCGGGTGGTAGTCTGGGAATAAAGGGGTTGAATTAACCCTATAGTTCCAGAAGTCACTGGTAATTGAATGAATATGTTTATTTATATAGCGCCACAAGTGTACGCAGCGCTTTACAATTTGTGAGTCAGGTAGTGAAAGGTATATTGTTACTAGCCTTACAAAGTGTGTCTTAAGGCACAGCCTTCACAGCTGTGGCAATGTGTCATCGAGACTGGCTAAAGCAGAGTTAGGCTGTTGTTCAGTATCAGCCATTCGTACTTGCTTTATAGTCTTACAAAGTGTATCTTAAAACATCGCCATTGCAGCTGTTACAACGTGTCGGTAATACTGACTAAAGCAGAGCCCGGCTGCTGTTCAGTATCAGCTGTCCGTACTTGTTTTATAGTCTTATGAAGTGTGTTTTAAAGCATTGTCATCACAATTGTTACAATGTATCAGTAAGCATGACTAAAGTGGAGCCCAGCTGTTGTTCAGTATCAGCCATTCATACTTGCTTAATTCCTATAAATAAATTGTATGTCGGAGATACAGAGACTCCATTAAATCATGTGGTCTCATATAGTTTAATCCTCTGATAGCTATAGGTAGTGCTCACATGAGCTAGAAAAATTAAATACAGAGTGTCGAGCACTAGTCCTATTATTTTTGTCTGAAGGCACACATAAAGGGACCGTAATACTTAAAAATTACTTATCCCTATTTTGTAGCCCTTAAATAAAGAAGAAAAATGCCACCAGCAGCATCTTTCAAACCCTTATGTTTTGAGAGATAACTGCTTACAAAGTTCTCCCCTGCCTGAAGTCAGCGTTTTAGTTGACAGATTTGGAATTCGGTCCACAGACCGGCCCACGGCTCTGCAATAGAGCTGAGATCTCATTAATAAAAAAGAAATCCTTCACTAAAAAGGTCTTCTATGTGTGCTTGGTTTGCAAGCACATGTAGAAGACCTTTTACGTTAAAGATTTCTTTTTCATTAACACAATCTCTGCTCTGCTGCAGAGCTGCCAGCCGGTCTGCAGACCGGATTCCAAATCTGTCAGATAGAACGCTGATGCTAGGCAGGGGAGAACTTTGTAAGCAGTTATCTCTCAAACCATAAGTGTTTAAGAGATGCAGCTGGTGGCATTTTTCTTCTTTATTTAGGGGCTACAAAATAGGGATAAGTAATTTTTAAGTATTACTATCCCTTTAATCGTTTCTTTAAAGTTGATGTATGTTACAGATATCTGTTCTTATCTGCATTCCCACTTTGAAGCATTACTTCCGATTCCCGTTTAACCCCATCTGGTCCCTATTATCTCAAGCTCAAATTGCGTACTGCATTTAAAATCAGAGAAGCAAGAAGAGGAGAATATGGGCTCTCCTCTTAGCTCGACTCTTGACAAAGCTTCGATGAGACATCAAATGATAAGAAAAAAAATACACAGACACCATCACCACTGTACTTATTCCTGACTTAACACAGACAATACTGAAATTATAATAATTGAAGCAGCTAACACCCAGTAACACACTAACAGCTGCAAAACTATGGCCAGTATCAGATAACTCTCCTGACCTCTAATAACCCCACCAAATTGTCCCCAAAACAGATAAAAGTGAGAACTGATAAACTCGTTTAAGCCTGGATTCAAGAGGCGATATGGCAGATCGACAGGTTCATCATAATAGTTCACCAGAAAAAAATGCAATAATCAGTGCATCCAAGTTCGCAAAATATATATCGCAGATGGCGAAAATTGTAGTAGAAAAAATATCATTCACCTGTTCATGAAAACACGTATTTCAGATCCTCAAAAAAATCCCATATAATTTTGCAATACGCATACGCTACAAATAGTCAAGCGAACTGTGAAATAATCAGTAGAGGTCAGAAAGCTGAAGCAAGCAATGGAGATTTTGGGATTTCATTTAGCCATACTATTAACCAGAAATAACAGGGGACATATGAGGAGGGTTTAGGAACAGAGACAGCAGGATGGAAGGGCTCATGAGAGGGAGCAGAGGCTGGTTCCTGGCCGGATCATTAGGCCTAGGGTTTTTGCTCCAAGAACTGATCTGGCAGATCGTGACATACTGCAGAGGTTCAGGCTGAACCGTGAGGCCATCATGGCTCTATACCAGCAAATGTTCAGTGATCTGGACCCTCTAATTGGAAGGACCAATTCCATTTCAGGGCTTGTGAAATTGTTAGCAGTTTTGCATTTCGTAGCCACAGGGTCCTTCCAGTCAGTGTCTACAGTTGTCATAGGCATTAGCCAGCCATCCTTTTCCAGGTGCTTCAAATTATGCGACCCCTGGTGTATGAATATATCTTCTTCTCCAAGCAACGTGCAGCATGGCAAGAACTGAAGGAAGATTTCTATAGAATTGTGGGGATGCCAAATGCCCTTGGGGCCATTGACTGCATGCATGTTGCATTGAGACCATCCCGGCAGAGAGAGGAACAGTATAGGAATAGAAAGCATTTTCACTCCCTCAATGTTCAGGTTGTTTGTGATGCACAACACCAAATCTTGAGTGGTTAGAGCAGGCTTCCCAGGTTCTTGTCATGACTCTCATATCTTATGTCAGTCAGCCCTTTTTGAGAGATTTGAAGAAGGATTCATGCCTGAAGGCTGGCTATTAGGTAAGTACAATATTTGTGTTGAAAATTATCATGTACAAAGATTTGTGGTAGGGTCTAACATGCATACCAAGTAAACAACATAAGTTAACCTTTTGAGTGTCAGAGGGGTACACAGCTGATTGCCAAGCAATGTTTTGGGAACCTCTGTGGCACTCAAAGGGTTAAAGATTTATTGTTATGTGAAGTATAATGTGTCCATATTAGGTAATAATGTCAGATATCATTTGTATGTTCCGTAGGAGACTCAGGATATGGCTGTTAACCCGTTTGTTGAATCCACAATCCCCTGCAGAGCTCCATTACAATATGACTTGCAGAAGCACCCGCTCCGTTATTGAGTGTACCTTTGGACTTCTGAAATCACGTTTTCGGTGCTTGGACAAATCGGGAGGTACACTCTTGTGTTCTCCTTCAAAGCTTTCGGATATCATCACTACATGCTGTGTATTACACAATATTGCAATACACTATGGTGTATTACAGCCTGTAGTTGATGATATGGCACCCGGAGAGCAGGGAGGAAATGCAGGGATTGTGGAGAATACAAAGGGGGGGAGAATGGTCCTTGCGCAATTAATTGCCTCTCATTTTCAATGTAAGTATTGTTAGGAAATCCTAAATAAGAACACATATTTTGTATGAGAATGCCATTTAAACAATGCTACTGAAACACCTCTTAAGAATGTTGCCTCCCTAAAAAGTTATAAATATCATACTCCTAGTTATGTTTGTTTAACGCATGTCATCTGATGCTTGTAAGACATCTGTCACATAAATTGCACAGCCCAGCATGGGGTACTATTTGTTTCCCATCTGTTTGCAATAGTATGCTTTTCAAAGAAATATCATTTATTGGGTTATTTTTCCAGGATACACCCTCCACTTGGATTCTAGGTCTAAAGCCCATTCATATCAGGTGAGTTATCAATACAACAGAATGCATAGTGATAATTGTCAACATCAAACAAGAGTCCTATCTCATGTATTGTACATCAATACAGCACTCTTACACATGTGACAGTCATATCCAAAAGCTGACTATGGATGTTCAACACTCTTTGTCATTACTTGTTTATTTAAAAAAACATGGACTCACAAAGCAAATGACAATGAAAACTGTTTATCATTAGAAAAAAAATTTAAGTATTTGTTTTACTATAACAAACGTGTTATTGTGAAGTTGATGGGTCACTATCATCTTCATAAGAAATAACAAATTCAAGTTTCTTAAGAGGTTCAATGGTCTTTGCTATTGCAGAGACAGTTTCATTCATGCTGACCATCATGTCTTTCACTTCTGACAATGTTCGCATTATCTCCATATATCTTTCAGTTGAGAGACGATTTCTGGACAAGGACTTCTGATGATGAGATTCACCTAGGAAATATGAAATTATGTAAACATCAGGATTTGTTATAAGAATTATACAAGATTGCTTTGAAAATGTAACAAATGTTACTTACAATACAGTTGTCTTACTATATTCCATTCAATGATTCCTATAGTTATTACCTTTTTCTTCTGGCTGTATCACTGACCCTGATGTCTGTAGATCTGGGCCAGAGGTATGGATCTCTGTGTAGGAATTTTGTCCCTCTGCACCAGATGTTTGTGTTCCTAAAATGGAATTATGTTGATTATCAAATGTTAAATATATGCATGAATGATCTTTTTTTTGAACATCACTATGTATACATTCATGATAGCCTGTATTTACATTTACAACTATTTCATTGGTGGACAACTATTCCCTATGGTGGAGTATTATTCAGTGATAGTCAAAGATAGGAGACAATCATAATTACCAATTTCCATTGTTTCTGCTTCCCCATTGTTTGCAGAAATGGAGCTGGACTGATGTCTCAGTATAGCTATGAAAATACAAACATTATACTTTACACTTTGGAAATGTTGTTGCCCAACTTCTGATTTGATGAACATCATTGCTATTATACACTTAAGTGACTCAATAGCAACTGTTTTCTTAGCACTTATGTACATAAGAATTTGTCAAGTTCATGTCATTGTTGATCATTAGTGTTATATATTACATATTGAGATTACTGTTAATGTCCTAGTATGTCATTGTGTGTATTGTTACTTCTGCATTATGTTACATATTTTTGGTTTGAATTACAGTTGATATTAGTTTAACAAAAACAAATATTTAATATTAATCCTTACCTCTTATAATTATATTCCATTTTTTGGGTTCTGTCCTCTTTAAGTCAGAATATCTGACCTGTAACTGTTTAATGGACAATGTATTTCCAAATTTATTTTCCAGCATGACTGCTAATTTCCCCATGATCTTATGCTTGTAGGCGTTTTTTTCCTTTGTAGGTGGCTTGTCATGCCTTTTTCTATAAAGGTATTTCACCATCATATGGATTTCCTCTGATGTGAAATGTGTAGCTATAATAATCGCTATAATAAATCCTGCGTGCGTATAAACGCGCAAGCACCAATGTGTAATATTGCGTTTGGAATTTCCGGTAAACGCATATACACAATAGCATTTAAACACAAAATACAGTATGTTAATGATACCCATATACTTTTGTTATTGCATATGTGAATATACGCTTTATGATATGTATTATGTTATTCATTTTTAATTCAAGACTTAAATCACAGTTGACATACACTTGTTAACCTTGGTGTACCTAAGTCACGTCACACTCATCTGGCATTTAAAGAAATGTTTATCAAACTCTCAAACAACTGTGTGATGTAAGATTTTATTACAACAAATTATTGTGTTAAATACAATACACAAGATTTATGACTTTCATAAATAAAATATCTTTCAACGAGAAAACATTATTACAACAAATAAAATGGCATTATCATTATTACAAATCAAATGGTTGCAGAAACACTTTTGTACATCCCTCTCCCTTTATTGTGTGTGTAGGTATATATATATATATATATATATATATATATATAAATAATATACACACGAGTTGAAAAGCCCGTTTACCCGGGCCAGAGTGCCACCGTGTCCCAGGAAGGTGTGCAGAAAGGACTCAGGTCTGAATTCGGAGCACCCCGTTCCATATCAGCCACGGTGTGGGCAGTCTCTACTGCGCATGACTGCAGCACGCACAGCCATCTCTACTGCGCATGACGGCTTCTGATAAACATCCTTAGCGAATTATTATATAGGATATACACACACATGTACATACTCTTCTTGTGGTTAAGGCCAAGGAGCACAGTGCACAATCAAAATCAATGAATCCAAAGGATAGAGGATGGCAGCATCAGTGTGACTTTTAGTAGATATTTTCAACAAGTCCAAGTGGTGCTACCCTGTTCCATCTTTTGTATTAAATGAGCTATTTCAATGAACATATATCTGTCTATCTATATATATATATATATATATATACATTTGTAACTTTTGAGTGCAAAAATATGTAACATGTTTGGAGGTGAATACATCCAAACCATAGTAGGTTAAATATTACATATATTTATTTATGCAATTTTGTTTGCTGTGTAGTTGTGGATATTATGCAGTGACATGTGATAAGAGGTGATGAAGTGGACATGACTTCTGCAGTGAGATCACTTGTCCAGTTCATATGTTACGGTATGGAGGCTATGCACTATACTCCAAGCTTGAGAAATAGTGCTGGAGATGTTATCTCTGGTATATTACGTCTTATCACATCTTACTGCAAAATATTCATAACTACACATCAAACAAAATTGCATAAATGCAAATATTAGACTTGTCTGATTCGGCTTGGCGACATTTGTAATTCGACGGAAATGGGGTCATTAGGCGACATTTGAACTTTCCGACAGGCAACGGTCGTTCGCCAAAAAAAAATACAAATCCGACTAGCCCTGGTCCAAATGTCGTTCAAACTTTCAGAAATTTGGTGACTACTACCCACACTCGATTACTTTCCCTCTATACTTTCCCTCCATGTCTCTAGTCCATTTAGCTTCTCCGTTTCATGTGCTACTTTCCTGCTTGGTCTCTATTTCAATTGGCTTCTATCACGGTTCCTGTGCTACACGGGCGACATTCTGTCAGTCTGACTCTCACTCTGCTCCCATTGGCTACTGCAAGATTGGCCCGCCCAGTATGTATCCTTAAATACTGGGTCCTGTCACTTACTTGTTGCCCTTTCGTGGTGTTCCTGTGCCAGTGTTATTCTAGTCCTTGTGTGATATCAGTGTATGACCCGGATTGCCTGACCATTCTAATGCTGTTGTTCCTGCTCTGTATCCTGACCCGGCCTGGCTGAAGTTACTGCTCTGATACCGACCCGGAATGGAAGCAACTGAATTGCAAGAGCTTGAGCTAATAGCCCCCACGAGCGTAATGGAAGGAACTGGATTGCAAGAGCTTGAGCCAATAGCCCCCACGGGCGTAATGGAGGCAACTGAATTGCAAGGGCTTGAGCCAATAGCCCCCACGTGCGTAACCACAGAGACGTGCACAGTACCAGCCAGAGCCGTGCGCCTACCGGGCGCGGTAACGAACTTCACTGTACTGCAAGGAGAGAAACGGCTCAGCACCAAAGCAACACTCTGTACCAGACTGGAGGCTCAGAACCGGGACACAGTATCACGGTGCCCGTGTTTTCCTGTCACTCTCTGTGCTGGTGCTCTTCCATTGGAGGAAGCTGATTGGCCCGCCCAGGGTCCCTTTATTATTGGGTCTATGGCACCTGTCAGGTGCCCTTTCGTGGTGTTCCTGTTCCTGCGCTATTGTTGCTGTGATCCTGTATTCCTGTGTACTGACTCGGCTCGTCTGACTACTCTGCTGTTCTGCTCTGTGATTGACCCGGTTCTGGCTGACGTTCCTGCTCCGTGATTGACCCGGTTCTGGCTGACTTCCTGCTCCGTGATTGACCCGGTTCTGGCTGACATTCCTGCTCCGTGATTGACCTGGTTCTGGCTGACTTTCTGCTCTGTGATTGACCCGGTTCTGGCTGACGTTCCTGCTCTGTGATTGACCCGGTTCTGGCTGACTTCCCACTCCGTGATTGACCCGGTTCTGGCTGACTTCCTGCTCCGTGATTGACCCGGTTCTGGCTGACTTCCTGCTCCGTGATTGACCCGGTTCTGGCTGATGTCCCTGCTCCATGATCGACCCGGTTCTGGCTGACTTCCTGCTCCGTGATTGACCCGGTTCCGGCTTCTCGTATCAGCCATGTGACATTCTGAGCCTGCTCGCAGCTAGCACTGACTGATCACACATCCGTTACTCTTTGGCCTCCGTTACTGAGCCTGTTGGTTGCCTCCGTTTTCTGAGCCTGTGAGAGATTACTACCGAGCTGTGGCCGTTGTTTCAGAGCCTGTCTAGAACACTTGCTGTGCCGGTTGCCTCTGTTACCGAGCCCGTTGCATACGCCTGCCAAGCTTGTTGCCTCCCATACTGAGACAAATTAACACTTGTTGAGCTATTGCCTACTGTACCGAGCCTAGCTATTACCACTGCAGAGCTGTACACCTAGTTTGGTGCCCATTACCAGGAGTTCTTGCACAGCGCGGTGCAAAGGGCATTCCAATACTCTGGCAGAGTGAGCTCCGTGTCGGCACCGGAAGGGTGCTTTGGCTCTGGTCCATTCTCGCTCACTGTGTTATTCAATCCACCCGCACTTGGTAGTGCGTTGACTCTAGTATTCAGCTTGGCCAGTGTTTCCTCTGATACAGCACCTAAGGGGTGCTAGGCTCAGGTCCCATTGGCACACGCAGTGTTCCTCTCCTACCGCACCAGGGGTGCTTCCTATTCTGGCTCCAGTGGCTCTGATAGTTTCTTTCCTTCGTTGCTACACCCCTGTAGGGGTATTGGCTCCTGCTACAGTTGGTTATTCTAAACTCTTGGGCATTACCAGACCATGATCTGGTTGTGATTCAGTTCAGTTGCTCTGCTTGAGCTAGCTATCTGCCCAGACTGAGTTTAAAAAGGCAATGTGAGGCGGGCTGAAGGCAGACAGCCAATGGGAGCCCCCTACAGGTGATAGACACTGGACTGCAGCAATCACGGGCACCGTGATAGTCGCTGAGGCGACAGAGGAAGCTGGAACGTAGGCTGGGCAGAAGTAACTGGTGCAGGTCACGGAGCAGGATCGTCAACAAGCCGGGTCGAATCACGGAGCAGGTTCTCAGACAAGCCGGGTCAGGATACAAGCAGGAACGTCAGCCAGACCGGGTCAAATCACGGAGCAGGTTCTCAGACAAGCCAGATCAGGAAACGAGCAGGAACGTCAGCCAGGCCGGGTCAAATCACGGAGCATGAACACAGGAACGTAGTCAAAGCAAGCCAAGTCGGTACACCGGAAATCAGGAACACAGCACAGCAAAACTGGCTTGGGAACACCACGAAAGGGCACCTGACAGGTGCCACTGGCCTAGTATAAAAAGGTCACCAGGGGCGGGCCAAACAGGCTCAACCAATCGGAGCGCAGCACAAGCGAGAGTGACATGAGGGGAGAAACTGCACCGTGATACGTTCCTGCTTGTGTACCGACCCGGCCTGGCTGACATTCCTGCTCTGATTACACACTCGGATTGGCTGACGTTCCTGCGTGTGTACCGACCCGGCCTGGCTGACGTTCCTGCTCTGATACCGACCTGGCCCGGCTGATGTTCCTGCTCTGTGTACCGACCCGGCTTGCTGACGTTCCGGTCATTCTCTGTTTCCGGTTGACTGCTGTTCCTGCCCTGTGTGCTGACCTGTTGGGCCTTCCATTACTGCCTGTCCTGGATTGCCTCTGTTTTGTGTGGTCTCCAGTTGGTCTTGGCATCCAGGCAGTGTGGTCTAGTACTGCAGCCCTGTGTCCGTTGTCTCCGTGTCGCGCGGGCGACACTCCTGTTCTGTGCCTCTTACTGCAGTCTGGCTCCGGTGTTTCCGTGTCGCGCGTGCGACATTCCGGTGTGTGCTTTTCTTTCCGTGCCTCCATTCACCAGACCTTTACTCCTGCCATCAGCTGAGGTTGGGTTAGTTGGGCGCCTCAGGCTCTTCCATCCTGGCAGTCGACTGTGGTCTTTACACATATATTCATATGGTCTGAAGGGCAGCATACCACCGGTTATTCGGCACTGTAGTCTCCGTTGGGCAAACCCTGGGCATACGGTTCAGTCCTCCGTTACTGCTACGGCATTATACACCACCAGTTGGTGGCATTGTAGTCTCCGTTGGGCAAACTCCGGGCATACGATTCTCCTCCACTACTGCTACGGCAGCATCCGATTTGCCAAGGGCCTCCGCTCCTATCTGTGGCATTACTCGACATTTCTACTCTCCCCTCTCAGGGAGAGTCTCCAGGGCCTCACTCTGATAGGTCCCGCCTAGTATCTTGGACTATCAGTAATCTGTTCAGTGCTGTCTTGTATGCATATCACACACTATACCTGACCTGTGTCAGTACATTGTTATCCTGTCTGTACAATTACAGGACCCGTGTGGGTATTCATCTGTAACCTGTCCTGTGTCAGTATCGCATTGTACTCTTGCTACTGGACCCGTGAGGGTTATTATTATTTTACCTTGTTCAATAAAACTGTGTTTTTACCTAAACTACTGTCTCTGAGTGTCAAACAAACCGTTACAGCTTCTTCGTTTCATGATGGGGGTTGGACTAATGACACAGACACCCAGGCAGACAGCCTGCATTTCCTCATTGTGTTGTTGGAGCTCAGAGAGAGAAGAAGGAGATAGAGAGTGTCCAGTTGTTGTGTAGGCAGGCAGTTAGCATTAGGCATAGGCAGGCAGCCAGCATTAGTGCCTTACTGCCACTGCAAGGGAGGGTCATCTTTGTTCCTTTGCAAAAATTAAAAATATTAAGGATTTGTTTTAATAATTTTCAGAGTGACACTTCAGCCAGTCTCACAGTTCTGCAGGCGGGCCTAGTACCTTATTACCACCGCAAGGGAAAGTCACCTTTGTTTCTGTGTTAAAGGGATAGTAATACTTCATTTTAACTTTATTTTATTTTGTAGGCATTAAAAAAACATGAAGAATGATATAAGTCTTATCTCTGAAACCTTTATGGTTTAAGAGATATTCACAAACAAAGTATCCCCCCCCCTTTTCTACCAGATTAGAAGGGAGATGCCCAGGTAGACTGCAGAGAGGGACAATCTTCAATTAAGATAATGGAAAAAGCTGAAAAACTTGTCAAGGGGGGAAGGGCTTTCATTGTTTTCATACAAAGAAAATTGTCCCCTTCTGTTATCTGTACTGTCATACAACCTGATCCACATCTGAGAAGAGATGGCTTACACTAGGAAAAAGGGGCGGGGAGGGGAACTTTGAATGTGAATATCTCATAAACCATAAAGGTTTGAGAGATAAGACTTATATCATTCTTCATGTTTTTTTAATGCCTACAAAATAAAATAAAGTTAAAACGAAGTGTTACTATCCCTTTAAATATTAAAATTAATATTAGGGATTTTTTTAAATAATTTTCAGAGTGACACATCAGATAGTCTCACAGTTCTATAGGCAGGCCTAGTACCTTATTACCACCGCAAGGGAGAGTCACCTTTGTTTCTGTGTTCATCATTAAAATTAATATTAGGATTTGTTCGAATAATTTTCAGAGTGACACATTAGCCAGTCTCACAGTTCTATAGGCAGGCCTAGTACCTTCCACAAGGGAGTCACCTTTGTTTCTGTGTTCATCATTAAAATGAATATTAGAATTTGTTTGAATAATTTTCAGAGTGACACATCAGATAGTCTCACAGTTTTATAGGCAGGCCTAGTACCTTATTACCACCGCAAGGGAGAGTCACCTTTGTTTCTGTGTTCATCATTAAAATTAATATTAGGATTTGTTCGAATAATTTTCAGAGTGACACATCAGCCAGTTTCACAGTTCTATAGTCAGGCCTAGTACCTTATTGTGTCCGCAAGGGATAGGCACCTTTGTTCCTGTGTAAAATATTAAATGTAATCATAGGGATTTGTTTGAATAATTTTCAGAGTGACACTTCAGCCAGTCTCACAGTTCTATAAAGGTTTGAAAGATGACACTGGGGGCAATACATTTATTTTAAATATGACTTTAATATAGGGATTAGTAATAATTAAGTATTACTATCCCTTTAATGTTTAGCATTCTGTTGTAGGCCTCTACACAATGCAATATATTGATCTTAGATTATGAACTCTACAGGCAGGGACCTCACCATATGATTTCCTCCATGAACCCAATTATAAACTGATTGTACCCCTTCTACACAAACTGTACATTGTTGAGTACACCTGTTGACAGTAATGTATAACAATATACACACATACAAGTCTCCAAAGGCAAATGCAGAGATACATATGTTTGTACTCACCATAAATGCTGTCTGAATCTATGTGACCTTCAATACCATCAACCACTTCAGGCCCGATAACTTTTTTAAGTTCCTCCTCATATTCCAAGAACTGTACTTCAATTGGTCCCCCACCTCCTATTACTCTTGCATGGCGAGATTCAAGTGATATTTTCTTCCTCACCAAAAGTTTGATATCATTGTAGTGCTTCTTGCAGTTGGGGGAACAAACTGCATTTACAGTGTTGCATATTTTACTCCAAATTGCCCTTTTACATGCCATTACTGTTTTAGGTGCATGCACTCCAAATATGTACTCATAGTATGTAACAATTTTTGTGATGAATCCACAGTTTTGCTCCAATGTAAATTTGGCATTGCGCCCACTTTTAGACAAATCGCTGTGTTGTCTGTTGCATTCTCCATTACACATGTGCTCAGGATACATCTCTTTTCCTGTTTTGAACGCGTTCCTTCACAAAACCCATGCTAATTTTCACATTCAGTGAAAAACACACTGATCTTATCGTGATTTCCTGTACAAACGTTACTTTTAACGCTAACCTGAATACGACATCAATTCACAAGAGATGGAATATGCGATACAATTAGCATGTTTTCATTTTACGTTATTGGCGAAGCTTGGCTTATGCATATGTATTCGCATACACTGTTATAATCGCCTCTTGATGAATCCAGGCCTTAATCTAAGGTGGAAAAACCACCAGATCAGCATGATAGGCATAATAGTGCATCTGATAGAACTCATGGACCTCAAAATGGTCACAACACATTGGTGCTGGATCACAATGCCCTATATGTATACATGCCAGTTAACCTACTTTCCTCACTACAGTTAGTACAAAACACTACAGCTTGCACCATTACAGGCAGACACAAGTTCGACCACATTTTAGGTACATGGTTACCTAGAAAACATTGTGGCCTCAATTTAAAGAAGTACATTAAAACCGCAGTTAAGGCAAAAAAAAGGCAACATTCAGTAATAATACAAGATTTACGTTGAATTCAATACCTAGTTTACATGAAAGGCTAATGGGCGTCTCACCTTTTGACGCCTCACTGTGCGTCCCAGTCAGCCGATAATTAATGTACGATACATCTAATGACAAGAAAAAAGGTTACGGTCAACATTATCTAGCATGTGTGCGTCTGTGAACGCCTGTGTGAGTAGGTGTGAAGTGTCAAGATGAGAGGAGAGAGGGATGGAGAGAGGAGCATGAGTGGAGGAAAGAGAACAGGGCATCCTCATTCAGGGAAGGAGTGGGAGAGGGAGATCCGTTGGTTGGAAGGGGACCAAATCGACATCAGGCTCACAGAGGACAGGGGCAGTACTGGGATGAAGGGTAGTTGTTGGGGAGCACCCTATACACCCATGGATATCACAGGCAGTAGGGATGGGTGAAAATTTCGGCCTCAAACTGAAATTGTCAAAAAATGTGAAAAGTGCAGATTTTCTGCTTTTTCCCGCTTTTTTCACCTAGCTCATTCCATTGAAATCAATGAGAACATAGAAGTTGCACACAACACATAGCAAATCTTATTTTATTTCCCAAAGGCATAGTATAAAAGGGGCATGAGGGTGCCTGTGTTGGTGGGGTGTGGCGAAAGAATCAGCTGAACAGGGAATATTTTTTGGGGGGGTTTGTTTACTAGCATTGGGGGGCAGTTAATACAAAATAAATTCTAAATGCAATTCAAAAAAACCCCAAAAGGCATGGTATAAAAGGGGTCTAAGGAGGGTGCCTGTGTTGGTGGGAGTCTGGGGAATGAATCAGTTGAACAGGGAATTTGTTTTGGGGGGGAGATTTGTTAACTGGTATTGGGGGGACAGTTCTTTTAAAATAAATCAATAAAATAAGAAATGTGTATGTAAAGTGATAGAGACAGGAACCCCCGACATAAGCTGTCACTGGGATGGACTGATACTTGACTTGATAGAGTATTTTGTAGAGGATGATTTGTTGTTAGAGGCCCAAGCCCTGAGGAAACATTGATTTGTTGGACTTAGGCTTGTTAGAAACAAACCATAGGCATCGTATATATAAAAGTGGAGCAGTTTAATTAGTACTTGATATTGTACCTTAGAGGCAGACAGGATTCTTTGAGGAGGACTCAAGAACCCCATGTTCCTTCCACTGAAGCTCTCCTATGAACAATCAGACCTGTGTTTGTGCTTCAGTTGGACTATCAATGATGATATGACTGAATGTGATCCTGCTATTCCCCCCCCCCCCCCCATGGTTGCATGTTTTTTAGACAAACAACAGATAGTATTTTTGGATCATTAGTAAAGTAACTCCATAGTGGATATTTCATAGATTGTAAGTTTCCTGAGGGACTACTACTAATACTACTACTATTAGTGATTTATGGAGCAATAGTACTAGCAGTAGTTGTTAGTGGCACTGCACTTTGAACAGCAGCATAAGCACTCGTGGCTTGGCTTGTGGCTGGTGATGACCTGTGTTTCTGCTTAGTCAATAATAGTGTGAGTCTTTGTGGGTTGCATTTGGAAGCAGTGTTTGGGGAACACTAATATCTCCTCATAATAAACTCTTATTTTTTGGTCTTTGCAGAAAATTCGAAAGGTGGTATGAATAAATTATGTGTGGGTTGAATATCCAAAAATGTATCTTTAATTAGTACCAGAAACTGTGTCCATGAAGGCAGATGTGATTATTTATTGTAGAAGGACTCAGGAATCCCATACTGTTTCCACTGAAGGCCTGCTATGAACACTTTGGTGGCGTAAGTTTGTGACCTTAAACAATGAATCATGTCTGCCTCTGTGGCCATGAAATTCAGTTCTAATTAAAGATTATTTTGGAGGAATGAGTGCACACAAATTGAATTCATAGTGACCATAAGATTTTCCCACAAATATTAACATAGGTGTGGGGTTAATTATTACGAGGTATTAGTGTACCTTTAAAATTATACAAAAAAATAGGGATTTGAAGTGCATCATATTTTTTTAATGTGCACTATTTGTTTCTTCGCAAAGAACAATTTTAATGAAATAATCCCAACGTACACCTGTGTAATTGCAAACTTGCCAAAATGTTAGTGGCTAACATGCTTCCCTATTCTTTTATTGAAAACAGATGCAACACAGATATCATGTGTTGCACTGACATATCCCAAGCTGCAGTTCTTTTTGAAAGACTGTGCCAGAGCTGTACCATTAGGTGGTTAGTGTTATGGGCAAATGTCTGGAAGCATCATATGGCAAGGGCTATAAAGCAGGTGCTGTTTCTGTCACTCTGCCCCTTCTTTGTCCGCAGCCTTAGCCTGCTAACAATTTTTCAGGGCTTATGTTGCTGTAGGCCTCAGCCTGATTACAATTTTGTCAAAGCTTATTTTGGTGTAGGACTCAGCCTGATAACAATGCATTACAATACTTGCAAAAGTATAACCACCTACTACTGTAGAACTACTCGGCATGCCTGCTATTTTCTCAAGGCTTGTGTTGTTGTAGTCCTCAGTCTGATAACTGTTTTTTTTTCAAGGCTTATGTTGAGGTAGTATTCTGCTAACAACATTTACTTGCAGAAGTGATATCATAGCAGAAACTATCGCTGCCATAGAGATCATAGAAAGAAATTGTTCTTGTGGGAATTTCATAGACAGAAGTGAAAATGCAGACATTTCATATATTTTCTATGGACAGGAATTTTTGCAGAAACGTGTCAAACTGTGTTTTTTCCATTAAAATTCCCACATGAAAAAAATGTACTTTTTACCCATTCCTAGTCAGTAGCAGTTTCTTGCAGATCTACTTGCCAAGTGGTATACTCACTACACTAACTGTTATTAAAAAGCAATCCTTTGTAATTGCTCCCCCTGGGGTAACTGTTAATCAAACATTTTATCTGAGTGCTACATCCCATTAGGCTTTATAACAGTAAAGCTCATGTTAAGCAAAAGTTGCCTTTTTTCAGTTGACCATGAATCTCCATAACACAGGGATGAACAATACTTTTTTTTTTCCGTTTTAATTAGCACTATCCCTTTAACCCTTTAAGGACCATGGGGTCCAGGGGTGGGGTGCACTGGAAGACCAAGGTTCTCTTTTTCTTATGTGTTTGGAATGCCGGTACGTGTGAGAGGCTGCTCTGAGATCGGAGAGGTCGGTTTCACTCAGTTTTAGGCTCTCCCCTTGCAGGTGCTCTGGGATTGAAAAAAGTCATGACATGCCAAGACTGTCACCAGTCTTTAACGCAGGGACCATCCTGATTGTCCTAACACGTCAACAGTCATTAAGGGGTTAAGAGATGCAATTCTGGATTATAAAAACTGCATGATGGGGGGATCCAAATTTCCATTGACTAAATGGAGTTTTTCATTGTTTCACAATACATTGGATATCTCTCTAGCACTCAAGGGGTTAATACTCCCATTTAAATCAATGGAAGTTTATAAAATGTTCATGTTAACCATATTGTGCACTTGGTTTGCTCCAGAATTGCATTTGTTTAGGTGGATGAATGGCTGGATGAGAGTGATGGGAGATTAAGTCCAACAACAGCATGAGGGCCTCTTGTTGCCAACTCCTGATAGATATACTTCTCAGGGATAAGGGCTTTTTCAGACAGGCATCAGAGATATTGTAGCCCTCCGCAACAGTTGTGTCCCCTAGTTTCTCTCACCTTCTCCAGAGTTCCCCCACCGGTCCAGATGGAGAAGGGGTATGTATTACAGCTGGCCCACATGAGAGCCACCCAGTATTACTGTGTAGCACCCGTGTGCCCCTGTCTCTCATTGGAGGCTTTTATGCAGTGCCCAGACTGTTTTCTGGTACAATGAGAAGAAGAGATCACTTCCACCTACCAAAATGCACACAATATTCTTACCCCAAAAAGCACCCGCTCTCTTTATTTTACCTCACAGCATCCTTATAATTATCCATTTTAACCCCATGGCTTCTAGAGAGGACTTGAAGACATCACATTCAAACTATGTTCATACTACTTCTGTGCATTCTATGGCCCATTTCACATGGACAACAGCAATCTTGCCCCTTGTGAGAGGTCTTATCCTGGGATATGGTGCCTTTACACAGGCAGTCCAGTCCAGTATACTGCATCTTTACTGTATTTACACAAAAATTAAATTAAAGGGGAACATTCACTTAAAAAAATAATTTGCACAAGGGTTGTATGGGACAAAGTAATGTTAGCGCTGTTGCAACCTCAGTAGCATTGTAAATGGAGTTGCTTTAACGTTAGGCCAGAAAAATGCAGCTCCGCAGGGAAGTGCGAACGCGCTTCCTGGGGCTGCTGGGAGGGAGGTGGGAAGTCCTGAGGAGGCGTGCCGCACATACAGGGTGCTGCACATTACAGAAGTGCCTGCTTACAAGACTTCATATCTCCACTGTCGGGCAACTAAAAATAAAAGTGATAACATTACTCTTTCCCATACAACCCTTGCACAAATTATTTTTTTAAATGAATTTCCCCCTTTAAACTGCAATAAGCAGAGTCCACACAGTGTCCTATGGGGCTGCAGGTAGACCTTTCACCTAGCTTTAATGGAATTTACAATGTTCATCTCAGTCTCTAATGAACCGCTGACCCAAATGGGCAACAGCCCAAAATATTGGCTAGGATGCATGTGGGACACCTGTCAGATACACCCTTCCTGCCCCTGGATCCTCAGTGGAATGCAGGAGAAGGTGAGTAAAGGAACATGATTGAACTATATTAGTGTTCTGTCGTCCATGTGAAATAGCCCTAATAGTTAACCTTTTGAGTACTAATGGGGTGATGAAAAGGTTATTGTATTCAAATGTCTGTGGATCAGCTCATTTTGACCATTACCAAGTTTGCACATCATTGGTAGCAACATATACAAGATTTACCCCATATAGGGTTGTCAACCCCTGAAAATATTTTATACTGACAGCACTGAAACAAACTTCCTACCAACCAAATGTTTTTACTGTCACATTTGCATGAACCACCCAAAATATTTCTCAATTCACAGTTCAACTGTTGATATAATGCAGCTATTTCCAAAGTGAATAAAAGTGGAAGTGAAATACAGCTGCATCGGTTTAACCCTGTGAGTGCCAGAGGAGTATGTGACACATCGCTCTGCAATGCATTGCAGACTAATAAGGACAGGTTAACCTTTTAGTAGAGAGGTATTCAAGACCTATCAAGTAACCAGTGGATTAAAAGGGAGAATTATAAGTATGCAGTAAGGTACAAGAAAGAGGATGGGTGTCAGAAAATGAGTATAGGGTGTACGCTATGGTAGGTAGAAATTATTTCCTCTTCCCACAATGCCAGAGGACAGATTGTGAGCTGCATAAGATTCCCAACAGTGCCTTTTTGCCTACCACCAATTTAACCGTTTGAGTGCCAGAAGGGTACACAAAGCATACCCCTCTAGCACTCAAAGGGTTAAACACTCAAACAATACTGCATTCCTCTAATTTATTGGTTCTTAAACTTTTTGCTGTGGCAGAAACCTTGGGTGTCATGCAAGCTATCTAGGGAACCCTAACAATCAAAGCCTCACAATGTCTTCTCTGGTAACCTAGAATTAAAATCATATCTATTTGAATACTAGGTGGTAGTGATCAACTGAGACTCCGTTACTAGCTAACAGTTACCTAATAATTCTATCTGATCTTTCTTCTTATAGGGAGCTACGTTAGTGTTTTATATAAGACAAGTATCTGATATTTCTTCTTACAGTGAGCTATGTTATCGTGCTTTATATAAGACAAGTATCTGATCTTTCTTCTTACAGTGAGCTAAGTTATTGTGCTTTATATAAGACAACTATCTGATATTTCTTCTTACAAGGAGCTAGGTTACAGTGCATTATAAGACAAATGTCTGATTTTCTTACAGGGAGATAAGTTAAAGTGCTTTATATAAGCCAAATCTTACAAAAGACAATATTATTTTCTTTGCAATGTTTCTATGTCCACTAGTAATCAAAGAACCACACATCAAATGCCACAACTGATGTACAAAGAAAAGAGGCCTTGGGCAACCCACCTGAACCATATGGGATCAATCACAATTTCCATTGTTTAAACTGGAGTTTTTAACACCTTGAATGCTAGAAAGGTCACCAACGTATTGCAAAGAAATGTACTGGAGACCTCTCTAGCATTTAAGGGATTAAAATCTCCATTTGAATTAAAGAGAATCTGGGGAATTTTTTTGTCTCTTTTGGTGCAATTGGCTTTTTTCAGCCAGCAGAGCCATAGGAGAATGTTGACCTCAGTGTCCACCGCTCCAACCTGCAGGGAGACATGCTAAAGTGTGATAAAGTTGAGATGACTTCTTCAGTGTGATAAACTCTCCAGGCCCTATGTTATTCTGTGAAGCCAATGTACTAAGATTTCTCCATCTTAATTCAGATCTTAGTGCATATGCTTCATAGAATAACATAGCACTTATAGTTTAACACACTGGAGAAGTAATATCCACTTTATCACCTATTTATCACCTTTTTATCCCCCTTGTTTCCCTATCCACCATTGCTGAAGTTCGTTCCATTGAACATCTTGGACTCTTCAGGAAACACAGTGTGAGAACCACAGCTCTTATTACAGTAAAGAATATAGAAAACAATACATAATGTAAAATAAATTCCTGTCTTTGCTTTGTGTTTTACGAGAATGTTTACTGACATAAGAAAATGTTTACTGACAGTTGGCATTACTGACTCCATTATGCACCCTATGTACTGATATTAGTCACTATAAGATTTTCTATTAACAATGACGTTTCCAAGTGAGTGATTGCTTGAAGGAGATTCCTCTTTACTTCTTTTTATTATTTTGGTAACAGAGCAAATAGTTTTATAGTAATGTCATTTTTATCAGATCAGACAAAGGGTGAATAAAACAGAACAAGCATTGTACTAATCATGTGAATCATGCTGAATTTTTGACTTGTGCTTTCAGTTTTCCGTTCATGATAATATATAATTACCCATGTGATCATAATTTCGAACTGTTCCTTAAACCTTTTATCTGTGAGTTAGGGGGGATGGTAACAGTTTAAGGGCTGAGCTAAAATATTGTGTTCAAAACACACTCTGAACTTGTGCCATTCCGAGAATGCAAAGTAATTTCCTGTTCCTGTTTTAAGTAAGTCATGCAATTAAAGGGGAAGTATGCCAATAAGATTAGGCGTCTGTTAATTTGCTTAACAAGGTGACTTACTTAGGGCGAAAGCTTTCATAAAGCAATCAGTAATATCTATGTGCTTTTTCCTTACATTTAATCTCTACAAATGTTTGAGGTCATCTGTTATAGAATATGAGCCCATTGCTGCATTTTCCAAAAGACAATGGAGGAAATGTATGAGTCTGACAGTAAAAGCTCATCTTCTGCACTAAAGTCAGCTAGAAAATCATAGAGGTTCATTTCTTTTTCATGCATACTGGTACCCATATTCCAAAATTATTAACCCTTTGAGTACCAGAGGCATATGCCATTCCTTAGACAATGAAGGCAGTTTACATTTTCAGCAGTTTTCCTATCCATCTGATTAGGTAACTTTATAGTTACATATGGAAAGCTATATTTTTTTGCAGAACAAATTGAGCTATTGCATGATGCCGCACCTGAAGCTATGATGGCATAAATACAAAAGTATGTAAAATATTACTTATTTTTCTAAAATCACACAATAAATAAAGTATGTTGTTTGTGAAAGATTCAGTTACTTGAAAAAGCCTCAAATCCCAGAAAAAAAAATTCCACATATGTATAGTTTTAGCAACATGCATGGCCTGGACAGACTAAGCTTGTGCGATTCGGTTTGTCAACATTCGGAATTCGATGAAAAAGGGGTCATTCTGTGACATTCAGGCCGTCCGACAGGCAAGGGTCTTTCATAAAAAAAATTCCAAATCCGAACAGCCCTGGTTCAGAATGTCGTCGAAAATTTCAGAAATTTTGCAACGACTACCCGCGTGCGCAATACTTTCCCGCAATACTTTCCCTCCCTCTCTAGTCCAATTAGCTTCTTCTTTTCATGATGGGGGTTGGACTAATGACACGTCAGATACCCAGACAGCCTGCATTTCCTGTTAGTCCATTGATGGAGCTCAGAGAGAAAAGAAGCAGATAGAGAGTGTCTAGTTGTTATGTAGGCAGGCAGGTAGCATTAGGCATAGGCAGGCAGCCAGCATTAGTGCCAGTTATTGCCACTGCAAGGGAGAGTCATTTGTTCCTGTGCAAAAAAATAAAAATATGAGGAATATGTTTTAATAGTTTTCAGAGTGACACAGCCAGTCTCACAGTTGTGTAGGCAGGCAGGCAGGTCTAGTATCTTATTGCCACCACAAAGGAAAGTAATTTTTTAAAGCATTTAAAGTTTGACAAATAATTCGGACTGTCGTTGAATTTCGTTTGAGTTGAACAGGTCTGGTCCAAAATGCGAATCTCTGACTGAAAAAAAAAATTGTTCAAAGTCGAATTTTACTGAAAATTTTTGTTGTGCACAAGTCTAGGACTGACCCCTCATTACCAGAAGCACAAAGTGTAATTTCAAATTCATTAACTAGTATGCACATTGCATCGGTTACATTGTAAAATTACCATAGAACAGCAGAATAACTATATAAAACCAAATATTTCCAAAAAGTAGATATCCCACTACATCAAATGAGAGGTGATGTGCCTTTCTACCAATAGCTTGGTGTCCATAAATGTTTCCAGAAAGTGAAGCTAAATGAAAAAAAAAAAAAAAATCTTACATTTCTACCCCTTCAAATCTACTGAAATCTTTGAACTATGGTATTTGCTACTGTATTCATTATCTACTGCCAGGGCTCAAATTTTCCACTCGCCACTAGCCAATGGCGAGTGAAAATTTAGCCCTGGCGAGTAGAAATTCAGCCCTGGTGGGTATACTATGGCTTGCAGTGGCGAGTAACTTTTCAGGTCTGGCTAGTAGCAAATGACTTCAAATTTTAAGCCCTGCTACTGCTATTGCAAGAAAAATGGGTTGATATGAGTTGACATAGTTGTAGGAGGTGATAGAACCAAAAAGATATACTAACTACAAGCTCTCATTTTAATTATATTTTTTTAAACTTGACTTGCCTGTTCTAAAATAGCATTTTTTGTTTTACATTTCTAACCCGTCAAATGTAGTGAAATCTGTCAAAACTATAGAATTTTCAAGTGTATTCATTAAATAGTGCTCTTAGGAGAAAAATGGTACCCCATTGGTATGAGTAGATATACCAAGGGGGTGCCAGAAGCACATAACCTCACCTACTACAAACTCTTATTTTTGTTACAGTTTGTCAGATATTACTTGCCTATACTAAAATGTTTGTAACAACTACAGAAAATAAGAAAAGGTAAACAAAGTATACCATATTGGAAAGAAAATAACCCACTGCATCAAATGAGGAGTGTGCACAAATGTTTCCAGAAGGTGGAGCTAAAGAACAAAAATTGGCATTTTTTTACATTTCTATCCCTTCAAATGTACTGAAATCTTTGAAAATTATTGAATTTCATACTGTATTCAACAGCTACTGCTATTACAAAAAGAATTCCACCTTGCTGGTATGAGTTGGCATATTGTAGAGGATGCTTCTGGAGTGTGCCAGAAATATAAAACTACACCAGCTATATTTTTAAAGAAGACTTCCTTGTACTAAAATGGTTATAAGAGTGTGAGAAATTAGGAAAAGTTAGACAAAGCATACTATTTTGGAATGTAAACAACTGGCCGCATCAAAGAGAGGTCACTTGTCTTTTAGTGTGTGCAGCTATTTCCAGAAATTGGTGTTATATATAAAAAAGGATTTTCTAAGTGTATTCAGTACCTTGTGCCAGTCTAAGAAACATGGTACCCCACTCTTATGGTTGACATACCATGGTGGATGCCAGTAGCATGGCTACCTGTAGAACTAGCATGGAGAATCAAAGAGTGTATATGTGATTCTATGACTGCCAGTTGAAGATGGCTGAGAGGGTCGGACATTGTTTGTGAGAATCTGTCATTACCAATGGGCAGTGGAACCAGGATGGGGGTTCAGGCAGTGTATGTGGGGAACTGTGACTGCCAGTGCACAATGGAACAAGACTGGGGGGCAAACTGTGTATGTGGGATCTGTGACTAGCAGGGGGCAGTAGAACAAGATTTGAGGATCAGGCAAGCTATGTGTGGATCTTTCACTGCCAGAGAACAGTGGAAGTAGACTGGGGTGTCAGCCATTGTATGTGCAGATCTTCGACTGCCAGTGGGACCAGGCTGGGGAGGTGTCAGGCAGTGTATGTAGGGATCCCTGACTACCAGTGGGAAATGGAATAAGGCTGTGTGTGTGGCGGGGATTAGACAGTGTGTACAGGGGATCTGTAACTACCAGTGAGCAGTGGAAACAGGTTGGGGGGAAGGGGTTCAAACAGCACTTGGGGATGTGAGTACCTTTGATCAGTAGAATCAGGCTGAAGGGTCAAACAGCATGTGGCGATATGGCCATCAGTGGGCTGTGGAACTAGGTTTGTGGATAGTGTATATGGTAATCTGTGACTTTTTGAGGCATTGGCACCAGGCTGAGGAAACAGACAGTGTGTATGCCAGGACTGTCAAACTCATTGCAAAGAAATGCATTGGGCACCCCTGAGGCAAACACTGAGATATTATTTTTTCATTATTATTTATTTTTTATTCAGACCTAGTTGGGGGGGAAAGGGCAGAGGGGCTTCTCCTAATCCCCCCGGCTATTGATCTCCCAGCTGATAGTTGTTCCCCTGCCACCACTCCTAACAGAACTTCTGTATAACTCCCAAGTGTCCATCTTTAGGAGGAGCAGTCCCTTTTTGAGACCCTCTATCACTCTTTGTGATAGATATATATATATATATATATATATGCATAAAGAGCGACACAGTCATACACACATACATGCAATGCACAACATGCAGACACATAGAGTGTGATACAGACATGTAACTCACACAGTGAGGAACACACAGACACACACAGAGACACACACACACAGAAGTGAGTCATAAGGGGGTGACTTATGTGTCATTGTAATGAGTTTGTGTTTGTACTTATTCATCCACTGTGGCATTCATTCATATAGTTGAAATGCATGTGGTGAATGCACATACTATGGTGGAAGGTGGATCGTGCTGGCTCCCGGGGTGTGAGTGAGTGTGAGTGAGTGTGTGCGAGTGGCATTCATTCATGTAGTTGAAATGCATGTGGTAATTCTACATACTATGGTGGAAGGTGGATCATGCTGGCTTCCGGGGTGTGAGTGAGTGTGAGTGAATGTAAGTGAGGCTATGGTGGAAGGTGGATCTTGCTGGCTCCCGGGTTGAGAGTGAGTGTGAGTGAGTGCGAGAGTGAGTGATTGCATGTGAGTGATTGCGTGAGTGTGTGTGAGTGAGAGTGTGAGAGTGTGTGTGATTGAGTGTGTGTGTGAGAGAGTGTGAGTGTGTTTGAGTGTATGTGATTGAGTGTGTGTGTGTGGGAGTGTGTGTGATTGAGTGTGAGTGTGTGTGATTGAGTGTGAGTGAGTGAGTGTCTGTGAGTGTGTGTGATTGTATGTGAGTGTGTGTGATTGAGTGTGAGTGTGTGTGATTGAGTGAGAGTGTGAGTGAGTGTGTGTGTTTATGTCTGATGTGTTTGTGTCTGTGGTGTAGGAGCGAGTGGCAGCCATTTTGTTTTTTCAGTCACTTGAATAGTGGTGGGCGGGCTGGATAGTGGGGGCAGGCCAACTCCCTGCATGATTTAAATCACTACCCCATTGAATCACCCAATGGGAGCAGTAACTCCTCATTACTTAAGCTGAGGTAACATACCAATATAACACACGGTGGCTATTCAGTTGAGGCAACATAGCAATATGCTGAGGGAACAAATAGAAAGTGGTGTTTGAGGCTTGCCCTCTGAAATATACAGCAAATCATCTCTCTCCCTTTAAGGAGAAAGGGCGGGAAGCAGGAAGCAGGAAGTGGAGGAGTGACAGTTGAAAACAGTTAGTGAGGTTGACTGAAGAGTTGAAAAGAGTTAAATAAAAGAGTTGCTATTAAGTTTATCCCTGAGTTTGTATTTTATGGAAACATTACACCCTCGTACTGAAACAGAGTGTATGGAGGGTTACAGTTATCTGTGGGAGGTGAAACAGTGTGTTTGTGGGGTCATGATCCTGAGTGAGAGTGTGTGTGGACCAGGAGAAGTTATTGATATCCCCTACTTCAGGAGCCAGTTGCAGCTATATTTCTATATTTTTTTTGTCAGTTGGATAGTGGTGGGCGGGCTGGAGGGGCGGGCCAACTCCCTGTATGATAAACATGCCCCCATTGAATCACCCAATGGGAGCAGTAATGTCCCCATTGAATCAGCCAATGGGAGTTGTGTCTCCTGATGAGACATAAATTATGTAATGAGGCATTCTGTGCAATGTGTGTTTGTTTTCTGAGGAGACATAAATTATGTTCTGTGTGAGGAACCATAAATTATACAATGAGACTTATTCTTTTATATATATGCTAGCAATGTGGGACGGCGCTGCCCGTCAGGATATATAGGGAATTAATGCGCACACACGGAGGCAAGACAAACACACACAGAGACACACGCGCAAATGCACACGCATGCACTGAGATGCATAAAGAGCGACACAGTCATACACACACACATGCAATGCACAACATACAGACAGATAGAGTGTGATACAGACATGTAACACACACAGTGAGGAACACACAAGCACACACAGAGACACACACACACACAGAAGTGAGTCATAAGGGGGTGACTTATGTGTCATTGTAATGAGATTGTGTTTGTACTTATGCCTCCACTGTGGCATTAATTCATATAGTTGAAATGCATGTGGTAATTGCACATACTATGGTGGAAATTGGATCGTGCTTGCTCCTGGGGTGTGAGTGTGAGTGAGACTATGGTGGAAGGTGGATCGTGCTGGCTCCCGGGGTGTGAGTGTGAGTGAGTGTGTGTGAGTGCGAGAGTGAGTGATTGCGTGTGATTGATTGCATGAGAGTGATTGTGTTAGTGAGTGTGGGTGAGTGTGTGTGATTGAGTGAGTGTGTGTGATAGAGAGTGTGAGTGAGTGTGTGAGTGAGAGGGTGTATAAGAGTGAGTGAGAGAGTGTGAGTGTGTGATTGAGATTGTGAGTGAGAGTGTGTGTGTGTGATTAAGTGTGAGTGTGTGAGTGAGAGTGTGTGAGAGTGTGAATGAGAGAGTGTGAGTGTGTGTGATTGTGTGAGTGAGAGAGTGTGTGTGTGAATTATTGTGAGTGTGTATGATTGAGTGTGTGTGAGAGTGTGAGTGAGAGTGTGTGTGTGTTTTTTGTCTGATGTGTTTGTGTCTGTGGTGTAGGAGCACGTGGCATCCATTTTGTTTTTTTCAGTTACTTGGATAGTGGTAGGCGGGCTGGATAGTGGGGGCAGGCCAACTCCCTGCATGATTTAAATCACTCCCCATTGAATCACCCAATGGGAGCAGTAACTCCTCCTTACTTAATCCTTTGAGTGCCAGAGGGGTACGCAACGCATTGCTTTGCAATGCGTTGCGTACCCCTCTGGCACTCAAAGGGTTAAGTTGAGGTAACATAGCAATATAACACACGGTGGTTCTTCAGTTGAGGCAGCGTAGCAATATGCTGAGGGAACAAATAGAAAGTGGTGTTTGAGGCTTGCTCTTTGTAACATACAGCAAAGCATCTCTCTCCCTTTAAGGAGACAGGGCGGGAATCAGGAAGCAGGAAGTGGAGGAGTGACAGTTGAAAACAGACAGTTAGTGAGGTTGACTGAAGAGATGAAAAGAGTTAAATAAAAGAATTGCTATTAAGTTTAGCCCTGAGTTTGTATTTTATGGAAACATTACACCCTCGTACTGAAACAGAGTGTATGGAGGGTTACAATTATCTGTGGGAGGTGAAACAGTGTGTTTGTGGGGTCATGATCCTGAGTGAGAGTGTGTGTGGACCGGGAGAAGTTATTGATATCCCCTATTCAGGAGCAAGTGGCAGCTAATTTTTTTTTTCAGTTGGATAGTGGTAGGCGGGCTGGAGGGGGCGGGCCAAATCCCTGTATGATAAACATGCCCCCATTGAATCACCCAATGGGAGCAGTAAAGTCCCCATTGAATCACCCAATAGTTGTTTCTCCTAATGAGACATAAATTATGTAATGAGGCATTCTGTTCAATGGGTGTTTGATTTCTGAGGAGACATAAATTATGTTCTGTGTGTGAGATACCATAAATTATGCAATGAGGCTTATTCTTTTATCTATATAGATATATAGATAAATGTATTAATATTCATTAATAAAGGCTTGCAGAGTGCCAGATTCTCCGTCTCCAGCCACACACACCTGGGCGGACAAACACACCCATGGGCGGCAGTAAGGAGGAGTTATTCAGATCTTGTATACTGCCTGTCCAGGACATCAGGAAAAGGAGGGAATGATTTTCTCTGTCCCCGCTATCTCCTCTTCCAAAAACAAACATGCACTTGCCACCCCCTTCCACTCCTGTTATAATCTCTGTAAGGACTTGCAGAGGCCTTCAATATACACATACACACACCACATTCCATACACATGCACCACAATACATACATATGCACAACACACAAAGACAACATGCACCACACACAATACATACATGCATGCACTACACATACAAAGTACAAACAGACAATATGCAATACACAACACACACGTAGAACACACATGATCAACAATACACACACGCAATAAACAACGCACAATGCATACATGCACAAAAACATACACAACACTCACACATGCCCACAATACACACAGACACACGATACACAACACATACAATACACGTGCGCAAAACTCACACAACACACAAACAATACACACAACATAATACATACAACACAAACAAACACAATACATACACATGCACAACACACACACACACAATACATATGCACAATACAATACACATGCAATACACATACACGCAATGCACACACACAACACAGACAGCACACAGATACACACAAAACACACATGCACAACACACAGACAATATACACACACTCACAACACACATGCGCATGCATAACACACCACAACACACGCACATACAATACACATGTGCAAAACACACATACACATGCACCACACACACGTACCATACACAATGGACACACCACACAACACACACTAAACACTCCACACACACAATTTACACCACACACACATGCAATACACACACAATAAAAACCCACACACTCAACAAAAAAAAACACACGCCACAACACACACACAATACACACACCCACACATGCCCACAATACACACATAATTCAAACATGCACAAAAACACACATAATACACATATGCACTAAAAGAAAAAACACGCACAACACATACAAGCAATACACAGACACACAATACACCACAACACACACATAAGACACACATGCAAAACACACACGTACAACACACACATACAACACACAAGCAACACACACACGCAAAATGCTCGCAACACATGCGCAACACACGCAATACACACACAATACATGCATGCAATATACATGCACAACACAAACAGACAAGACGCACACACAATAAACACACACAGAAAAAACATACATACATTACAAGACCCACAACACACACAGACAATACAGATACGCACAACACACATGCCCACAAAATGCACACGCAATACACACATGCACAAAAAACACACACAACTCACACAAACACATGCACAATGCACACTCGCATGCAATGCACACACACATAATACACACACACATGTGCAAAACACACACGTACAACACACACAAGCAACACACACACGCAAAATGCTTGCAACACGTGCGGAACACACGCAATACACACACAATACATGCATGCAATATACATGCACAACACAAACAGACAAAACACACACACACAATAAAAACACACAGAAAAAACATACATACATTACAAGACCCACAACACACACAGACAATACAGACACGCACAACACACATGCCCACAAAATGGACACGCAATACACACATGCACAAAAAACACACACAAACACATGCACAATGCACACTCGCATGCAATGCACACACACACACAATACACATACACAAAATACACACACATGTGCAAAACACACGCACACAACACACACGTGCAAAAAACATACACACAACACATGCAGTACACACACACACAATACACACACATGCAATACACAAACACACAACACACACGCAAATTCAACAATCCAGACATTAAGAACATTGTCTCATAGATTTACCTGGATATCAGGGGAATATAGTCCTACACGGAAATCCACTTAACCCTATTACTACCAGACAGGCATCACATTCTGTGTTTATTTAGTCATGCATACGACTGCATGGGACTTCCACATTCCGTGGCACAGCTCTGTTCGACTTGCCAGTCTTCACATTCTCCTCCCACCTCCCTCCCATACGGACATATGGCCCTTTCTGTTACAATATACATGCTGCACATCACTATGAAGGGAAGCATGAACATGCTTCCAAGGAGAGCTGGGAGGGATGTGGGAGCAGAATTTGAGGACCGGGAAGTCCAGCAGAGCTGTGCTGATGTTATCCTATGCCACAGAATGTGGAAGTGCCTACATCACGTCTAAATTTTATCTTGAATATCTAATAAAGTATGTACTTAAAAAAACAATGCCAGCCTACATAACATTTTATTAGATTAATCACATAGGTTACAGTGTCTTGGGGGTGAAAATTCCCCTTTAAGTGCCAGAGGGGTACACAATACATTGCTCTGAAATGCGTTGTGTACCCCTCTGACACTCAAAGGATTAACAGAGGAGGGAGGGATAGTGTGCTGCTGTGTGGGACATGACTTGGCCATGTGTGTTTCTTATAGGCAGAGTGAAAGAACCTACTTAACCCTTTAAGGACGAGAGTGGTGTACAGCTCATTGCAAAGCAATATGTTGCACATCCCTCTGGTTCTTAAAGGGTTAAACTAACCATGTGTAGTAAGCACAGTTTCTGGGGTCATGTGGTCCTGTCAGCAATGACATATCCATGTCCATGTATATGACAGCCTGGACTAATTAAAGATGTTATATCTTCAACCAAAAAGCAAGCACAAAGTTCATTAGGGCCATTAGAATTTTCTGACAATAAAAAGTTAAATCGGGGGGTTATTATTAGGAATAGCTAGCATCTGTATGAAAAAGGACAAGGGCCTGGGGAATGGAACACCACGGAATGTCCATACACTGGTCTACTGCCCTCCCCTTAATGACAGCAGTTTTAATGGGATCATTCTTAGGGCGATATGTTCGAAAGGAATAAAAAAGTTCTTACGCCATGGTTCGCCAATTATCAGTCTTAAAAGTGGGTGTGATTTTATCTACCGTCATATTTTAAGGTATTTTCAGAGCAAAATATTATTTTAAAAAGACACTTTTTTTGGTCTGATTAACGTAATTTTTCCCGGCAAAATAAAAATGGTCTAAACTTGAAGAAGACAAATTAAAGTATTGTTAGCAAGAGTGAGAAGCAGTATGACAGAATAAATGGTAAAAAAAAGTCTTTGAAAATGTCTCATTTTTAATACAAAAAATGTCTTTGTTTCTTGAAAATTTTCATTTTAAAGACAAAATAAAAGACATTTTCGACACCAATTTTTTTTTAAAAGTAATGTTCATAAAGATCTTCTTACCGTCATTTAAAGTCTTTATGATGCATTTTCAAATGTGTCAGATTTACTTCTGAAAATATTGTCTTTCTATTACCACCAACTCATGATCTGACAATTTTTTCATTTTTGCCTCAGTTATTCCTTCCCCTGTTTTATCTATCCCATCTGGGGTCGGTTGTGTCCCCTGTGGGTCTTCTTTTCCTCCTCTCTCCTCTGTTGGGTGCTCCACTGTGCCTTGCCGATCAGGTTGTAGCCGCCGCGTGTGCTTTTCTTACTTGCGGTGGAAATTTTGTTGGAGTCCTTCCTTTGTTTTCTCCTTTGCAGTGGCCAATTTCCAGTAGCCCATTGGGTGCCGTCATTTTGTTGTGGACCAACGGCCGTTCCCGTGTGTCTGCTGCATCGGTGCTGCCTGCATTCGGGTCTCCTCTGTTTGTGGCTCTCTTCTGCGCTCACCTACCTCTGCTACTGCCTGTCTACCCTAGTGGTGAGCTTATCTTGCCCCTCTCCACTCCTGCCAGTCCCCTGTCAGTTTCACCATTTCCATTGGTGCCTATATCTGCTCATTATGTCTCAGCCTGATCCCTCCCAAACTGGTGCCCCTTCAGGTTCTGGCCCTGTTAGGTCATCACACATTGCTACTGATGATTCTCCTTCAGATCTTCTCAATTCTGAGGAGTTCCACACTTTACTGGATAACACTATGTCCAGATCCGTCACTTTGGCTATCCAATATGCAATGGGGATGATGTCCTCAAACATTGCTGAGTCCATTTCTTCTGCCCTTAAACCTGCAAATGATTCCTCTGTTCAGGACCGAGGTCGTCCTGTCATTGCTTTAGACCCGCCTACTGCCCCCAGTAAAAAAAGCTACCCATAAATCCCGCCATATTGCTTCCCAGGCTTCCAAAATGGTTAATATGGACAGTGTACGTCCTGTCACAGATGGCGTGATTGAACCACGCAAAAGAGCCCAGTATCGGGCAAAATTGGTACATAACTAGAAGAGGGCGAGAGCCCTAGAAGACATTTCAGACTTAGGTTCCGACTCAGAGGAGGCTTCAGAAGGACCTGAGGATGTTATTCAGTTTTCTGATTCTGACCCTGATGAGGTTGCAGACGCTGTCCCTTTGCAGCTGGACAGGGTTACTCCTAAATCTGATGACCAAGCTTTACTTGACCCCCAGGGCAAACCACTGTTTGACCCAGATAACCACTCCACTGACTGGTTCCCTACGGACCATGTCACCAAGTATCTGGCTACTAGAGTGTTCAAACCTCTAGACAAGGTTACATGCATCAAGCTTAGGGTGGAATGTCCAAGACCTACTGTCCCTGATTTGGTGTGTAACACCCCTGATGAAGACCCCAAGATTAGCAAATTATTGGCCAAGACGGGCTGGAAATCTAAGAAAGGGCTGGATTACTCCCTAAATAATTGTCAGGATAAGGTACTTGACATCCTAGGCCCTTGAACAAAAATTTTCTAAATAGCGGAAGAAGCTATGCCTGGCAGGGGGCAGTTAGATCTCCTGGCGGTCAGAGGTTGGATACAAAGAGCAATCTGCCTCATTGGGAATGCAAATATGGCACTGGCTACAGAGAGGCTTAAGCTATTCTCCTTCTAATTGAACCCAAGCTGATTAACATGGCCACGTCCGTACCACACCCGCAAGCTAAAGGCCTTTTGTTTGGTGACAACTTTGTCAAAGAACTGGACAAGGCCCAATCCAATATGAAAAGGGTTTTTGGCCCTAAGGTTTTCCCTGGGGCTGGCAGAGGTAGGGGCCACACAAGCAGAGGACTGTCCCATGGACATCGAGGCCCTACCCACTCCAGAACTGCTCTTCCGGAGCCGAGACCATCACATAGTCAATTCTTCCCCCAGAGAGGCCGATCCTGGCAGAACTGCGGGGCTAGAACTTATCACACGAGACGTCCTTATGGTAAGTACCTTCATTCCTCCTTCTTCCCTTGTAGAAGTGGGGGGCAGGTTACAATCCTTCAGCAGAAATTGGTCCCTGTTGACCTCGGACCCATGGGTCCTACAAACTGTGTCAGGCTACCTTATAGATTATCACGTTATTCATTTTTCACCTCAAGACAGGGAACTTGTTACACAGGAGATAGACATCCTTTATCGCAAAAATGCTATCATGCCCATCCCTATAGAGTCCCCCTGGTTTTTGAGCAACCTTTTTCTAGTTCCCAAAAAAGGTGGAGGGGTTCACTCGGTCATAAACTTATGCCCACTGAACGCCTATGTGACATATCAGCATTTCAAGATGGAAGGCATTTACTCGCTCAGGAATCTCCTACAAATAGGGGATTGGATGGTCAAACTAGACCTCCAGGACGCCTATCTCACAATTCCGATAGCGATGACACATCAAGACTATCTTCATTTTGTCTGGGACAACCAAAAGTGGAACTTCACATGCCTCCCATTCGGCCTGTATTCCTCCCCATGGTGCTTCAAAAAACTGTTAAAACCTATAGTGGGGTACCTTCGGCGGCAGGGCGTTCATCTTATCATCTATTTAGACGATTTATTTATTTTGCCTCAAGACGTTCAGTCCCTCAACCATCATCTGTCCTGGACTCTATCTCTGTTTCAGGATCTGGGGTTTCTGGTCAATTGGGAAAAATTAATCCTTACCCCGTCACAATCCATGGAGTTCCTTGGGTTTACCATAGATTCAGTGCAGGCATTCCTCCTCCTTCCCTCACACAAGATCAAAACTATCAAGAGGGAGATCAAGAGAGTTTTGCGGCAGCCTTGGATCACCATTTGCCACCTTGCGAAAGTGATCGGTTGCTCTGTGCGTCAATTCAACCAATATTTCCCAGGCCCCTTCACTATCGGGCCTTACAACGCTTGAAGATTTGTTCTCTTCATCTCGGAATGACTTACGATCATGCCATTCCTCTCAACATAGAAGTGTTAGAGGAACTGTTGTGGTGGCTGACTCACATCAATGCTTGAAATGCCAGGGCGATCTTCGGGATGGTCCCAGACGTTGTGATAGTCTCGGAAGCAAGTTTGCTCGGCAGAGGAGTGGAAAACGGGACGTCTCCACTGGAGCAGGAGACGCACGTCAATTGCCTGGAACCTTGGCCGGTACCTTTGCCGTTCACAATTTCGCTCGGCGTGCATCAAATTGTTCTGTACTTTTGCGTATGGACAGTGTTTCTGTGGTGCGTTACGTCAGTCACCTAGGGGGCACGAAATCAGGGGATTTGTCTCACCTGGCAACGGAGTTCTGGCATTATTGCCTGACTTACAACATTTTGGTTCAGATGGCCCACGTACCAGGTGCCTCCAACGTGGAGGCAGATTGGAACTCACGTTTCTTCCATGATCCGAGCGATAGGCATATCTGTCCATACGTGTTCCGACAGCTGGTGAGACTCTGGGGTCCCCTGGATTTGGACCTGTTTGTGTCCAGTTTGAACACCCAGCTTCCCCGGTTTTTCAGTTGGAGGCCAGATACCTTTGCTGTGACGACGGATGCCTTCCTCCAACCATGGCCATCCAACAGCCTTTACGTGTTTCCTCTGTTTTATCTGATTCCGCACACCCTGCTTTAAGCACGTCGACATGCCGCGACTCTGGTCCTCATCATCCCTTGGTGGGACACGCAACCTTGGTTCCTGTCCCTCCTCAAGATGTCGATAGATTCTCCTCGTCTCCTTCCTCCTTATGAGGATCTTCTGGTAGATGTGAAGGGCATTCCGTATCCTATAACATCTCAGGGCATCTTACGGCTTCTTGCATGGCCGATTTTAGGGATCCCTGGGTCATCTGGGGTGTTCCGCAATCAACTGTCAGTTTATTGGCGGGCGCATGGGCCCCCGGGATCAGACGAGCGTATCATCACTCCTGGGGTAAATGGGTTGATTGGTGCTTGGGACACCATTTGGATCCTGCTTCAGCACCTCTGAAGGCCATTCTTTGTTTTCTCCATGTTTGTTTGAGGACAGGAAGACCTATCGCACTGTCAACTTGTATCGCTCTGCCATTTTGGCTGTCATGACGGTATTGATGGTGTTTCGGTAGGGAAACTTCACATGGTATGCCGACTACTCAAGGGCATTCATTTTTCTAGGCCACCGCGTCCTCAATATTCTTCGGTGTGGGATGTTAACATCCTATTACGGTTATTTATTTGTTGGCCTTCTGACAGTGATCTCTCCCTTCATCAGTTGTCTGCTAAATTGGTGGTGTTATGTTGCCTCATTTCTTGTAAGAGGGTGTCTGTTGTCAGAGCTCTGGACATATCTGCACGCTCTTTCACTCCAGACGGTGTCACTTTTGACATTTCCAGATGTACGAAGATCGCTATCAAATCGGTTTCCTATCCCTCCTTTCCACATCAGGTTCAACTTTGCCCAGTGGCTTGCTTTGAGGAATATGAGCTGCGGACTCAAAACTTTCTGATCCCTTCCCGTCCTGAACTTTTCCTTGCCCTTCATAGACCACACCTTCCATTTACTACGGCCTCTCTGGCCAGATGGGTTAGGTGGGTCTTGGGTGAGGCAGGGGTAGCTGTTTCCGTTTTTGGTCCTCATTTCATTCGGGGTGCCATGGCTTCTAAAGCAGCCAAGATAGGTTGTCGTTTAGAGGATCTGTTTAGAGTGACGGATTGGTCTAGGGTTTCGACCTTCCATGAATTTTATTTTAGGAATACTGTTCACTTTACGGACGGTGAATTAGCCCAGCTTTAAACTTGCATTATAATAGGAGCCTCCGTGTCTTTATAAATTACTAGATTTTGCTATTTGCATGACGTAAAGTCATGATTTATAAAGACACGGAGGCGAGTATTATTCCCACCCTGTGTAGTATTCTTGTGTTCTATTGTTACCAACCCTGGATTTTCCTCATATTACTGCTTGTGTATTTTTCCTCATGCTTATTTATATTTATTGGGCTTTGTCCTGTATGTTATTTCATCGTTCCCACTGTTGTAGGTTTTGTTTGTGGTCGGAGTTGATGGGTTTCACTTCTGGCTGAGTTCCATTTCTGATGTTTTCTTACAAAGAAAGAGGATTTGCTATTAGAGGGGTCATGTGTTATAGTAATGTGGGAGGAGTATTTGTAAAGGACTGTTTTTGATTAGTTACGTTGTATTGTTCTTTTTCTCTGTTGCTGAGGGAAATAAAGAAAGAAAATGCATTATAATACTCACCTCCGTGTCGTTATAAATCATGACTTTACGTCATGCATATAGCAAAATTTATTAATTTAACAGACCTTACCGTAAAAAAACCCTTCCTCTGCTGAAGTGTAAACTTCCTTTCCTCTAATCTAATTTAAATTGGATTTTTAGTAGCCACATTCTAATGAATTCTAATGAACACAAACTTCGGGCATATGTATTTATCCCCCATGACAAAGCTGGTTTGCACCAGTAGTAAACCATTTTTCCATATACACTATTTAATCTTATAGGGTTTTTTCTCCTTCATAAAACAAGAGCATTCCCACTGCTGACAGTTGTTTTATTCATAAATTATAAACCTTCAAACTGTCAGAAAGTAATGAAGTTGTTTCTATCACATTCAATGGAGAACCGTAGACACCTCTCCCATAGAATGCAACAGAATGGCAGTTTAAATGTGTATAACTTTGGAATACAAGATTTCCCAGCAGGGGGAGTATTCTTGTTTTACTGAGCAGGAAAAGACGTATAATGTATGTGTTTCCATAATAAAGGGCTACTACTCATTTAAAGCACATTCCCTTCTTGTTACAGCTCTATGAATGATTTGACGTAATTATGTATGTGTGAAATCACAGATGTGACTTGTCTTTTATTCATCTTTTCACAATATGCTTTGATCAGCTAGTATAGCAGAGTCCGGCCATGTCATCATACCATCAATACAATACTGTAATTATTTTCCTGCTAGGCAAAACTGGAGTATGCCCATTGCTGGAACTGGAGTATGCCCACTGCTGGGAGTTTTTGTGATAATTTTTTTTTTTGTGAAAGAATTTTACCTGAAAGAATACACTGAGATTGTCTCTCCTTTTCAGGTATGTCCTGGACTCATTTTATCTACCTCAGAGGGATGATGTCATGTTCTGCCCCTTTTTCTTTGTCTTTCGTGATTGCTGTGGTTCCAGCGTGCGGTCGCTGGTTTGCTCCATTAGACCTGGTGGTGCTATTACTATTAGTCCCAACGTGCGGACGTTGGTTTGCTTCTGAACATCCAGTACTGTGGTCAGTCGCTGTCCACTTCTTGCAGTTGTCTGAGTATCCCTGGCAATAGACTCCTGCTGAGTAAGACCTCTATACTTATGCTCTATGCTGTCTTAGTCACCTGACAGCTGGTCTACTTGCTCAGGCTGCCCTGCCCGGTATTGGTGAGGCCGGTAGAACCTTGACGATACCATCCTGTAGGTTGCCTCACCCGGTATTGGCAGGGCCGGTAGAGCCTACTCCAGTACTCCTTTGGGCTGCCCTGCCCGGTATTGGTAAGGCCAGTAGAACCTTGTAATTCACCATCTTTAAGGTTGCCTTACCCGGTATTGGCAGGGCCGGTAGAGCGAACATTCCGCATTCCGTGGGGGCTGCCTTGCCCGGTATTGGTAAGGCCGGTAGAACCGGTATATGTCATCTCACGGTTGCCTTACCCTGTATAGGCAAGGTCGGTAGAGCCTGTCATTAAAACTGTCACTTGGGTTGCCTTGCCCGGTATTTAGGCAAGGCCGGTAGAACCTATTATATGTTATATTACTGTTATATTGTTATGTATGTTTACCCTACGGGGACTGCCTTTAACTTTTAATAAAGTTAAGTTATTTTACCAAACCTTAAGTCTGAGAGTCTTCAAAAACCATGACATCCACTTCCACAGAGAGGGGATGGAGGATCTGGCAGCCTGAAGCATATAATGTATTAGTGGAGCATCTAAAGGCGGGAGAGCAGGCTGTTGAGGCTGAGAGTAACCAAAAAAGACATAGAAGGCAGACATAAGAGATCAGAGCCATGGTGAAACTTGCAATTTCAAGACCACCTTCCAAAAATGAGGAAATAAGAGTAGAGAAAAATTTCTAAGCTGCATGCTATTCAATAAAATTGAATGCCTTTTTATAAAGATGTCTAGGATTATTTCCCCTTCTCTACTTAACATGTATAAATTGAGCCAAATGGTTGACATTCTGTTCTACTTTTGGTTTCTTCAACAATTGTATGACATGTAGTGCTTAATGCCTAAGCTATCGAAAATTTGGGCTTTATTAGACTTGTGGCCAAATCCCAGAGCCTTATCCCTTTCTTCGTCTTTTCTGTCTTATCTTCTAGCTCTCCTCATATTTTTTTTTCCTCCTTGATTTTCTTTCTCTTTCTTCTTCCTATCCCTAACAGTTTTTGGCATTCTCTATCAGCTGCAAACATACTATAAGGCATTGTACTCACAAATTTGTCTATAACATTCTTGATCTAACAGGAAACAAATATAGTCAAGTTGATACCTTTATTGGCTAACTAAGCAGATTTAGAATGCAAGCTTTCAAGACCTTTTAGGTCTCTTCCTCAGGCATGATATACAGATAAATATGAAAACATCTCTCTATATACACATTGCAATGTATAGAATGGAAATCACATAAGAAAGTTCAGTCCAGAACCAGGTTCTTTGATCAGTCAATGGTAGAGGAGGGTGATGTAAATTGCACTTCCCCTGAGGAGTCCATGGTATTGATGATCCCTGTTGTAAAGGTTAATCCACAATGTGATAATGTGACAGGTATTCTATGGCTCTATGTAAAGCATTAAACTGCATTAATTTAACCTCCCATATTTTTCTGTCTCCCTGAGTGTGATATAGTTGCATCAGTACAGTCAATTGAATATCCCTGACACTGTGTCCATTTTGAAAAAAATGTTCTCCCACTTGTGTCACTGTTGTTTTGTTGTTAACACTGGATCTGTGTGAATTAAACCTTTTATGTAATAGCTGTCCAGTTTCATCCACATAAAAACCTGTTGTTCATTTTGCACACATGGGGCTAGATTGTATTGCAGGAGATAAATATTACCTCCCGTTTTATCAAATACTAGTTGAACAGCCCGTTACACGGGCCACAGTGCCTCTGGCAGCCGGTCGCGGTGCAGTCACACGCAGTAGAAACTGCCCGCGACACTGCTGATACAGAGCTGGACGCTCCTTCTGAGCGCCCAGCTCTGTATCAGCCGCGGCGTGGGCAGTCTGTAGCGCATGACTGCCGCACGCGCAGCGGTGTCTACTGCGCATGTCGGGCGTTACACACAACTTAGCGAATTATTATATAGGATTTTCCTGTTGAAATCTATGGGGAAAGCTGGAGATAAAAGCAATGATAAAATTAGCACCTGTAATAGAATCCAGCCCATGATGAGGTATCTGTTATTCTTGAACTAAGGATTCCTATTTATAATATGTAGCACTCTATCACCATCCTGTGGACGTTGCTTGTATTGTACCCTTCTTGAAGTCTTCATAGTAAAAAATTATAAATGACAGCAATGCCATAATGATTTGCTTTTTACATTTTTTATTAACGCTTCACATACTCTGTAGCTCTGAACAATAGGAGAATAAAAAAAATAACAGACTGTTGAACTAGAGTGAGTTATTGACAGGTTATACTCAAGGAACTGACATTGGGGCCACTTTAATACTTATAATACAACAGAAAAAACAGACCCATGAATGTACTGATCAAAGCCACTATGCACTCACTGTTATCATACGTACAGATTTACAGACAGCCTGGTTTTCAATAAGCAGGTGAAATAATCTAGTCACAGTCCACTGGAAGATAGGCTTCACATTCAATTAAAGTAATTACTTTATTGTGGCAAGTTAATTCAGACTGCTAAAAGTTCCAGTTAACCCACTCTTATTCCCAGACCTATATAAAGAAATGTCTTATCAAGTATGAACTTCCCAGGATAAAGTAATGTTTTTAATTGAATGTGATGTCTAGCATCCAATGGAGTGTCATATGTCTCTTTCACTTTCTCCAGAATCACTACAGTTTTAGCACATCATGTCCTATAGAGATTTAGTCCCAGATTACATTAGAGACGATTGTATATTCGGCAACAAAAATCTATGTAAAAAAGCTCTCCTTGATCACATTTAGACAGCTGTGTGTCCTACATACGTTGCTTCAGGATGCATTGAAATCTGTTCAGAATTCCCAGAGAAAAGTATTGGAAATGTCTCTTTTACACCTGATAAATATAATATATATTAAATTATTTTCTATATATATATATATATATATATATATATATATGTGGTGACTGGACCCCATATTATTTTTTAACACTCTCCTTCCTTTTAATAGTGTCGTCCTGACTTATAATGACATATACAAGGGCAGAAACATATGAGGATCACAATGCAGAACGTTTATGATTGCATGAGAGAAACTATGAACTTGTTTGCATGAGTTCACTTTAAGCACATTGTACTTTTTCAATTATCTTATAAACAATATCCCTCTCTGCTCCATTTTTGCTTAGAATGGGCATATAAGGATTTCACTATAAGCAGCACTATTATGTTATTTTATGCATTTTATATATAAATCTAATGTTGGTGCATTAAATTGTGGATGCAACAATTTAAAAATGCTGCACCTGTCTAATTCTCATGTCATATAATATAAAAGGCCAGAATGTTTGTCCGATGCAGTCATGGGCATGTGCGTTCAGGCAGTCTCAACTGCACATGACTACATTGAATGCGCGGCCAGTAGGGTGGCAGCAGGACGCAGAGCAGGACTGGCCTCTTTACCTCAATGCACCTTGGCCCGTGTACACGGGCTTTTACACTAGTTAAATAATATTTCCTCACTGATGATATTACATGATACAGATAGGCTTTATGTTTTGTTTGTTTTTTTTGCTAGTGGAGCTATCATAGTATTATATGTGCTTAAAATATAAAGATGTAGTGTGTATATCACAATCCACATGTGAAATTATGCTTCACTTTTGATTACTGTATTAACATATCGGACAGAACTTGTGAGGATTATTATTGAATACAATTTATTCAATAAACTACAGATTTATGTTTAAATAATGATAATACAACAGTAATACCCTGTGTACTTTAGAATTTCGATTCTTAAACACTGTAGACATTAACCTTTTGAGTGCCAGAGGGGCACTCAAAGGGTTAAAACAATATTATTGTCATGCTCATGATGACAGTACTATTAATTTTAATGCACATTGCACTTTTTACATTTTTCCCATATTAACCTTTTAAGTTCAAGAGGGGTGTCCAGTGTATTGTTTATCAATGAATTGGACACCCTCTTTGATAGTCACAGGGGTAATTCTGGACGTTGATACTGCAGTTAACCTTATACAGGGTCTTTATAAAGTAATACTGACAATTAATTGTTGCAGTTTACTTGCGTTATTGAGATATTCTGTAAATGACTTAATAAAATAATCAAATTATGGATTGCAATATAATGAATTTAGTTAGAGTAATCTGATGGATTCTTCTGATTTATGAATTAGGCTCAGACTATATACTGGTATCAATAAAGGCATTAGTTACAGTTTATGGGGAGACTATTGTTTTGATATACTTATAACTTTTTTCATGTTCATCTATGTCAATAAAGGTTATGTCTTAGAAAAATTGTATCCATTTGAAATTAAAGGGATACAACATGGATTGCTTTTTGTAACACTCTATTTTTCTTTTCTGTATGGTATTAAGTATGCATTTTAACACCTACATCTATTAATAGAAATAATTATGGGATGTCTGAGTTATCCATGCTTGTATTGTACTGTGCGATAATATTATCCTCCACAATTTATTTATACAACATAAATTTCGTCTTGAAGTGACTATCAACCGATAGACTAAGCTGGAAATTCATGCTTACTACCCTTTGTCACTCTCATTTAACTCATTTAACCCACTCTATTCTGCCAATTAAACTCCACTTATTCTCTAGCATTTAACTGACCTTACATTACACAATGGAACTCATTTAGACTATCCTGGATAGGATGCATCACATCTATTAAGATGCGCCTATTACACAGAATACAGTATTGCTTTAGAGTCTCACCTATATCTTTATCCATATATGTAACATAAATATGTTACTAATAAGCTTCAGTCTCTCATTACAAAATGTATTTGTCCAGGCGAGAGACCCAGAGTAGACATTATGGGCTAGATTTAAAGGCAGCCGTTAGCCAAAAAAAAGACTAAAGGGTGTCTTTACATGCAGTAGGCCATTCAAAGGGCCATGTAATGAACTGCTCATGGCAGTTCATTCAGTGTACCCGCCACTACACTAACGTGTGTTTTGGCCCACAGAAACAAAAAAAAACACTCCACTTTGCCATTCAATAGACTGCGTTAGCTGAAAAAGATCCGAAGAGGGACTCATTACCGCCTAAAATTTAAGACCCACTTTGTTTGGCCATAGAGTCCCTCATCGGATCTTTTGCCAGCTAACGCAGGTGTTAACTGGCAAAAAAAAAAAAACCAAAGTCCTCAGTGGATGTATTGATATGTGCCTAAATTGTGTCAAAGGTTAGTATAATTAACCCTATGAGTGCCAGCAGTGTATAATTACCCCGCGGGCATTCATAGGGTTAATCCAACTAAGTGAAAAACAACATCACATTACAAGTTACACTTACCATTAATCCTGATGTCCAGCGGAGTCCTCGACTTGCTGGTCCTTCTCTTCTGTCTTCTCATCCTTCTGTCTTCCGCCTTCTCCCTGTGAAAAAAAAAATATATATATTAGCATTAAGCATGAACAAATACATTGCAGAAACCTTTGAGTGGCAGAGGGGTACGCAACGCATTGCAAAGCAATGCGTTGCGTACCTCACTGTCACTCAAAGGGTGTAATTTTTGTGTCCCATAGATATAGCCACATATGCCTCCATGTAATGCCCCATAAAATACATGCCCATGAATAAAAAGATCCATAGATACAGCAATGAATGTAATTCACAGATGCACAATGACACTTAGCTTATATATGTTGTCTCCGCCGCTTGGAGCGGCCGCGAGGGTGGCGGCGGTGGAGACAGAAATGTCCCACGATGATCCTCATTAGCTGTGTACTGGCCGATGCCCATAACACACTGAGGGCATTTGAAGTGAGCCTGCCTTTATATATGGGCAGGCTCACTTCTATTGCCCTCACTGCCATTGGCTGGGATGTTCTTCACATCCCAGCCAACCAGATTCAAGAACAGCCACTCGAATCTAGTTGGCTGGGACGTGAAGAACATCCCAGCCAATGGCAGTGAGGGCAATAGAAGTGAGCCTGCCCATATATAAAGGCAGGCTCACTTCAAATGCCCTCAGTGTTACGGGCATCAGCCTGTACACAGCTAATGAGGATCATTGTGGGACATTTCTGTCTCCACCGCCGCCACTCTCGCGACCGCTCCAAGAGGCGGAGACAACATATATGAGCTAAGTGTCATTGCGCATGTGTGAATTACATTGATTACTGTATCTATGGATCTTTTTATTCATGGGCATGTATTTTATGGGGCATTACATGGAGGCTTATGTGGCTATATCTATGGGACACTAAAATTACACCCTTTGAGTGACAGTGACGTATGCAAAGCATTGCTTTGCAATGCGTTGCATACCCCTCTGCCACTCAAAGATTTCTGCAATGTATTTGTTCATGCTTAATGCTAATATATATATTTTTTTCACAGGGAGAAGGAGGAAGACTGAAGAAAGAAGACAGAAGGACAGTGGATGACAGGTAAGTGTAACATGGATCTGTTAACGATCGGTGCTTGGCAGTATGTCAAACACTGATAATTGATTTTCACTGTTCAGTTCCCAATATCGCTGCTTTTAGCTGCGTTTTGGGAGCTAAACGCACAAGACTGTTTTTGTGGCTTAACGTCCTTTGGAGTTCTAGCTGGTAGGGCCTTTGAATACTGCGTTAAACATGTTAATCAGCCGGTATTCACTTTGGCCCTACTGGCTATGTTAATGGCTGGCTTTAAATCTAGCCCTAAATCACTGACTATACCTAAAAGCCTAGGTAGGCCTTCCACCTTCATTCATACTACCCAGCTGCTCAGCAATCCCAAATCATTCAGTGGCAATTTCCTTCAAATTGCCTTCCCTGGGTACAGATAGAAGAACATTTCACTACTCCAACTCCTATTCTTAATATTTTGTGGATTCTGAAAGACTGCGGTCCCCCCACCCTCATCATATCCATTCTGACAGTCACACATTCCCTGAAACAATGGCATTCTAATAGATTCAATAAACAGATTTCCAATGTTTCTAGAATTACTACTATTTTTTTATAACACCTCTTTCCAGGCTTTCCTGGCACTGACTTTCCAAACTAGTACCCTTCTTAGGGTAGGCAACTGCTTAGAGAAAGACATACTCCCCCCTATGTTAGCTGACAGATATGACCTCTCTCCCAGTGAAACTTTTAGTTCTCACATTTTGTCCAGTCCTACATACAGGACTCACCTCTGCTAGACTTGATGTGGTTTGAACATTTACATTTAAAACCCTCTCACACCCCTGGCCTTCTCTCAAGCATATAACTAAGCATATAAAATCTAAAGCTTTTTCACTCCCCTGGCCTTCTCTCAACATATACTCCAAAAGGCATATATTTCCCTGACCAGCTGTCATAATTCCCTTACTGTAAAAAAAAGTCCTGACTTTTCTTTTAGTCAAAAGCACCGTTCCTCTAGTCTTAATGGATGACCTCTTATTTTTTGCTCAGTTCCTTAGAGAGTTCTTTATATTGACCTAGAATATATTTGTAAATAGTAAGCAGTCGAGTCTTTTCTGATGTAAACAAATCCAGTTTGTTTAGTCTCTCTTTATAACTCAGATCCTCCAGTCCCCTTATCAGTTTTATTACACATCTCTACACTTTTTCCAGTTCAATAATATGTTTTTTTAAAAACTGCTGCCAAAACTGTTCTCCATATTACAGATGAGGCCTTGCCAAGGATTTATAGGTAGAATTATAGTCTGACCCTGTGCATCTATACCCCGTTTATACAAGATAGAACGCTATCCTCATTCTTGCTGCAGATAAGTGACACTGCACACTGTGTGGAATGTATTGTTGTCACACCTTGGTTCCAGCACGGCGCTTCAGGGGTTGCTCAAAATGCGCTTCGGCGTCAGCGGCCGTCCATGCCGCACAGATTGACGCAGGATTATGGCAGCGGTTGGACACATCAGAGCAAGATGCATCATCTGCAGGCGCGAGGCTTCTGAATGAAGCAGGCCTCTGTTTTATGTGTTTGTTTCTAGTAGTCTCCTCCTACCTACTTCCTCCCTATGAGCTGCTCCTCCTACCTACTTCCTGAGGAGGGGTTTAAAAGGGCAGACTGAGTCCTGACTCAGTTGCCCTTGCTTTGTTGTACAATACAGTTTTGTTTCCTTGGGCTCTGTGTATGACCTGGCTTGTCTGACCATCCAATCTGGTGCTGACCTGTGGCTCTGTCTGACTATTCTCCTGCCTTATCCTTATAGTGAACACCCAATCTGGTGCAGACCTGTGGCTCTGGCTGACTACCTGAATTGTGTATGACTTGGCTTGTCTGACTACACTCTCTGGTGCTGACCTTTGGCTCTGTCTGACTATTCTCTTGTTTGTCCCCTGTACCTAGCAGACACCCAATCTGGTGCGGACCTGGGGTTCTGGGAGACTAGCTATATACTGACTGCAGACGTGAGTCAGAGATTCGCTTCCTATTACTGACTGCAGTCGTGAGTCAGGAGTATTCCTCACTTATCGGATCAAGACTTCGTGTTCCGGTTCCTGCTCCTGTTCCTTTCCTGTTCCAGCTCCTGGTTCCATCTGAGCCTACCAGTGGCTTCGGCCTAGTCTCCAGCAGTGTGGTCAGTCTTGGCAGTCTACTATTCCTGATAGTAGCGCTTGCTGGCTGTGACCATCTGCTTGTTCCTTCCTTGTTACCATTATATGCTAGAGGATCTGTCCTTGGACAGAGAGAAACTGGAGTAAAGCCCTCAACCGGATACTGGATGGGGTAGTAATCAGGACCAGATCTATACACAGAGCAGGAACGTCAACCAGGCCGGGTCGGTACACAGAGCAGGAACGTCAGCCAATACGGGTCGGTACACAGAGCAGGAACATCAGCCAGGCCGGGTCGGTACACAGAGCAGGAACGTCAGCCAATCCGGGTCAGTACACAGAGCAGGAACGTCAGCCAGGCCGGGTCGGTACACAGAGCAAGAACGTCAGCCAATCTGGGTCGGTACACAGAGAAGGAACGATACAGGCAGAGTAGTTAGGCAGTCTAGGTCATACACAGGACACACACGAATTCTGGAGCAAGCGCTTAGTAACAGAAACACCTATCAGACACCGAATCTGGTGCAGACCTGGGGTTCTGGTAGACTAGCTATATACTGACTGCAGGCGTGAGACAGAGATCCGCTTCCAAATACTGACTGCAGGCATGAGTCAGAGAGTTGCTTCCTATTACTGACTGCAGGTGTGAGTCAGAGATTCGCTTCCTATTACTGACTGCAGGTATGTGTCAGGAGTATTCCTCACTCATCGGATCAAGATTTTGTGTTCGGTTCCTGCTCCTGTTCCTTTCCTTTTCTAGCCCCTGGTTCCAGCTGAGACTACCAGTGGCTTCGGCCTAGTCTCCAGCAGTGTGGTCAATCTTGGCAGTCTACTATTCCTGATAGTACAGCTTGCTAGCTGTGACCATCTGCTTGTTCCTACCTAATTACCATTGTATGCTGTCTTTATTGTTATTTAATAAATTGCATTTTACTATACCGTACTGACTCCAGAACACTGCTGGGGAACTGTGACAATTGTCCATTAGTAAGCCTAAATCCTTCTCTAATGATCATTCCCCAAGAAGTTTCCAATTTAGTGTATATGAAGCATGTTTATTTTTCATCAGCCAGAATGCATAACATTACATTTATCTTTATTAAACATCATCTCCTACTTTTCCACCCATTCATTAAGTGTATCCAAGCCATCTCGCAGAGAAAAAACATCCTGCTCTTTATGTATTTTCTTATACAGTAGAGTGTCATCAGCAAAGATTGAGATAATACTTTCAATTCCCACTTCAAGATCAGTAATAAACAAAGTTTAGAGATGCTCCTGCTACGAGTTACAAGAATAGCCACTTTGTAACCAGTTAGACCCAGCATATTTGGTGTCCAGATATTCACACAAATATGAGGAATGTAATTATTTCTAACATTATAGAGTTGTGCTGTAAATTGCATGTTTTGGAAAGCTTTATGACTTTTCAGGTAAAACTCTGCAGTAACATCCCTGACAGGTACGACTGAGTGGGCTGTAAGCTGTCAGGCCAAGCCCCTGACCTTCCCAGGTAACACGCAGGGGGTCTGGCCTCTTAGAAGGAACTGTGGAATGTATTTATTATGGGTTTTGGATAAAAAACAGGGAATTTCTTTGCAACAACTGAGTGGAGAACTTTTACCATCTGAAGTTCCCACAAGGACTCCTAATATATCTTTAATTGTATATAGGGATTTCTTGTGTTTCTCCCATTTTATTTTATGGACTGTTTTGCCAATGTGTAAACTCTATTTCTGTATGTCCTTTATTTCTGTATTTTTGTACCCAGCAGTGAAGCCTTTTTTCAGATTAAATGTTCAATTAATCAGCTCTTGTCTCTGTTCTCTAATATGAACTCACTACTCTGAAGGAAGCTCGGGTAGAACACATTACTAAAAGTTTAATTCTATATGTCTGATTATTAAGGTGATTTTATACTGTAATTCTGTTGTGTTTGGGGTAACCTAAGATACCTAGATATAAAGTCTTGATGGTGGCAGCAAATTGTAGTACTGGGGTGACAGGGAAGGAGGGATTTCAGGGGTTAATTTGGTGGCTGCTAGGAATAGTAACAGGTAACCAGGGATCTGGTATTGTCAACCCTTTCACTCCCACACTCTCCCCACTCTCAGCAGGGCCTATAGCCTGACAATGATCTATTCTTCATAAAACCATGCTGACTACAAACTAATAATGTTGTTAGTAATCACATAGTCCTAAATAACCTCAGTTAGTTACCCTTCTAATATCTTGAAGCACTAGCCTTGCTTTCACAGTACCTGACAGAAAGCTCTTTGGAAGCAGATTCAGAAAGCTCCTTGTTAGGGAGATAGAAATGTAAAAAATCGGAGAAGATGAACAAAACCAAAGTACTAGCAATTTAAATATACATAAATTACATATATATATATATATATATATATATATATATATATATATATATAAAATAAATTACCCCTCTGTTGCTGGTATGCTTAGTACAAAACATTCCAGAAATGGAGGGGTTAGGGCTCGACACTATTAAAGGTGATAAAACCATTGTTAGGGGCCAAAGGAGTTCCGGCCGGGGTGATACACAAACAGTTGTACCCCATGAATCCAATTGCTTGGCCAGCATCCACGGCAATGAGCTCTGGTTGCAAAAACCCATGTTGCGGCCTAACTCTTGTATCAGCTTTTGGACAGACATCATGCGTCGGATACATCTGAGGCACTCAAAGGGTTAAACATGCTGACGCTATACGGCTCATATTATTGTATCATTCCTCACATCACTTCAGCATCCCAGCTCAAGGAGCTTACCAAGAATCTTACAGGCTCGTACTATGTCATGTGACAAGCCACACACCTCCTGTCTCCATTCATTAAAAATATATAAATAAATAATAAAAAAAATAGCCTATGCTCGCCGCTGATTGGTGGGTCAAATAGGAAGTAAAGGATGACAGTGGTCATGTGATCTGCACTAGATTCATGGCCATGGAGGTTGCCGAAAGCCGCGGCCTGTTACTGACCGGAAAGCTTCCTGCTGTTAAGTGCCCGCAGGTAGGGTGCGGGTGAAAGGGACCCTGGAATGTAGCGTCTGTCTTTTAACTATTCGCGTGCCAGGAAGGTTTCCAACGCATTGATTCCAAAGGGTTAACTGAACGGAACTTCAATTACTACAGCAGAGGACAACTATACAGTACCAAGGCTCATTTACTGAGTAAAAGTAGTACATAGCAGGGGGTAAACCAACTACCACGGAGGACAAATACAAGGGCCTATTGCTTTAAATGAGGTTTCAACATATTTAATGTCGGAGAGGTCTCCAACGCATTGCAAAAGACATCTCTAGAACCCAAGATTCATTCAAAATGATTTTGTGGATTATTTTATTTGTTGGCTGTGGTGCGGATGGTTTGCCCCACGTTGCATCTCACATTCTCCGCACTGACAGATCGCATCTATTTGCAGAGCATATAGATTAGATCATATTGACAAATACAAAAAGGAAGAGTTGTGGGGCAATCTACCGCACCATAGAGCACACATATTTCCTAAATTTACATTAATTTAAATGGTGCTAAAACGCAACCCCTTGAATACTTGAGTGGATGTAATGCACTGGAGACTTTTAGAGATCAAAGGGTTAAATGTCACAATTAAATAAATCGGAGTTGTGTTTCCGCTAGCGCAGCTGCTTTTCCCAAGAATTGCTTTACATGATCCATTGTGTCAGTCACTTTTGAACTATCCCAGAGAGTTATTGAATTGCTACCAGTATTAATAAACGGGATCATTTAGATGCTGCTGTTTATGGGTCATCATTTGGAATTGGCATCAGTCAAAATCTTTGGAGATACTGCTAGCACCAAATATGTTAAATGGATAGAAACACGTAAAGAACAAACAAAGGGATCATATTAATTTAAATATCATGTGCTCCTAGAGCTTTAGGTTCAAAACAAAAGCTGAGTAATTCTGTGGCAAACCAATTATGCCACATGGGAGAAATACATGCACTATTATACATAAACACCGCACAGTGTTAATATCATTGAGGCTGATGCACTGAGACAAACTGGAGCAATTATGGGCAAACTGACTGCACCTTACGTGAGAAATACCAGTTTACATTGATTGAAATGGGGCTTTTAACCCATTGAATGCTAGAAATGTCTCCAAGCATTGATAGACCTCTTCAGTATTTGAGAAGTTAAAAGACCCATTTAAATGACTTAACATTTTTGTTTGTTCACTATGGTGCATCAGGGTTGTCCCTGAATTGTCCCATGTCTTCTTATTAATCCACCTCTTTCATACTATAGCAGAAATGCACAACCTGTTGCTGTTGGATTACAACTCCCACCATCCTTAGCCAGCCATCGCCATCTGAGAATGATGGGAGTTGTAGTGCAACCACAATCGCTATAGATTCCCAGACGGCTCATGAGGAACCCTATTGCACTCCCTGCTGGTGGATTTCTTTACAGGAGATACCCCATGTTCTTTTCTCTCTAGGACATTTTTCATGTCCGAATGAGCCGGTGCGTTGTGTTTTTTTTTTTTTTTTTTTTTTTTTTTAAATGCACCTGTGTGTACTAACTCCTGTTTATTCTAGTCAATGGGCTTTTTATTTGTTTTTATTACTACAAATATTATTAGCAATATTGTCACATATTAATTACGTTATTCACTTTTTATTTTATATTTTTATTTTGTGTACAGATAACTTTGTGACAAACTTTGTTTGTCAAAGGGTTAATAATTACTGCATCAGCTACAGAATGATCCAATATCGAATGCAGGCAGACTGCTGAATGGGCCTGTATAGAAGGATATGGACCTGGTGCATCAGAGCTTGATGTTTGTGTACTAGTTTATGCCATGTTCTTATGAAGTCTTACTACGAGTGAGAGTAAACATAAAGGTTAGACCAGGACATGTTGTTTAGGACTGAATCAGTAGGTGGGGAGGGGAGTTAGAGGGAAAGTTGTGGTACGCGTCCTTTGGCCTCTGCGAAAGAGGCAAGGAATGGGGGATGTTTGCCTCTGCAAGAGAGGTACGGAGTTCTATCCTTCGGCCTTTGTGAATGAGGTATGGCTTTTGTTTTGAGCGTTAGGAAGGAACTTGACATACAGAGAAGAATAAAAGGTAAGGCAAGGTAGGGAGATAGGGGAATAGTAGGATGGACAGGTAAGAAGAATCTCAGGAGGGAAACTGAACCTAGCCAGTCCTCCATGCAAGATCTGAGTGGTTAGGGGGACTAGACATAACTGGTTGGGAATAGAATGAAAGAAAAGTGTAAAGATTATGGTTTGATGGAGGTAGAAAACCCTGAAGAATGGTAGAACTGGGGCCTAGCCAGTCTTGCATTGTAGAGAGGCAGGACTAGACACAGTTAGGATGTGCATGATATCTAGCTCCACAAGAGGGCGTTGCAGCAGACAGATCCATGTACTAGGACCCAAGTCAGAGTCAGTTGCTAGGTGACAGGAGGTAGAATCTGATAGGATGCTTTCAGACTTTATACATCTTCCCCTTGGTTATTTTGTTGAGGCAAGAACCAGAAGAGGTTACAAGTTTATTTATTCCCCCCCCCCCCCATCTGGGCTGGGTGGCGCAACCCCAATAGTTACTCCAGGGAACTCTTGTAACTGTTAACCCTTTGAGAGCCAGAGGGGTATGCAACAAATTTCAAAGCAATGCTTTGCATACCCTTCTGGTGCTCAGAGGGTTAAGGTTTTGCTTCCTCTCAGATATTAAGTACTGGTTGCAAATGGCAATAGAGGGATCAGAGCTCTGACTTATGTGGTGAGGGAGAGATTGGTGTCCTGATTTGTTGAGAAGTAGGGTGATTATGATCAGTAAGTCATGAACAAGTCCCTGTTGACGATGGATAGAGCAATGCATATGTGGGCATTTCTAATAGCAGAGCGAGCTATATCTGTGGCATCAAACCGAACTAATTGGCATACTGTGCTGTAATTAGCATATAGTGACTATAAGGTTTATTTCTCAAAAACGATTTTACAGAAAAATATGAACAAATATAGGTTCCTGGTGAACTCAAATAGCCTTTTTAGTACTGTTCAATTAGTTACATATGTATATAGTCAGGAGAGCAGCAAGAACAATATTTTGGCTCCTATAGTAAGTAAACTAAAGTGGTTGTTGTGCGTCAAACTCTGAGTTTTACAAACAAGCAAACTATAACTTGTTACAAATACAACAATGGGGTTTAGTAGTATATTTTTGGCCAAGGATATGGCAAGCTTGAAGGCACCACAGCTTAAAGGATCCTATGGACAGCTCTGGTCCCGGGACCATAAATCTCCATAGGATGGTGTAGCAACAGCGCCACTGTACAATTTTCAGGCCACTGTGATATGGCACCTAAAAAATTCAACTTTGAAAATTAATTACTTTTGAATGAAACACCTTTCAGCAGTGGGGGTACTCTTGTTTTACTCAAGGGGATAAACCCTACAACATATATTTTTTTACATTTTAAGTATTACTATCCCTTTAAGACATGTTCCTATCTGCCTCTAATATGTGAACATGTATTTTTCATAATGCAGTTAAAAACCATGATTCTACCTTACCACTACTATGAACAAAACCCTTGTAAGGGAAATGAGGGAGGCATTTATTCCTTCCCTAATTCAGCTATCATCAATGGTATGATTATATGAGAAGATTCTAATTCTCTGCAAAACAAATTAATTTTGTCTTAAGGTGACAGGCCCTATGTCATGTTCACTATCCTGCATTTCTGTTCTTTTGTTTGCTTGAATGTAGGGCTGCAACTAACAATTATTTTCATAATCTATTAGTTGGCCGATTAATTTTTCGTTTAATCGGCTGGCTCCAAAAGGGACTGACAGCGCAGGCGCACGGACGTCACTGTGACGAGATGTCCGTGCTTCCTGCTCCTGTGAGCCTCGGAAAAACTGCAAAATCTTTGGAACCAGGTAATATTTCTGCCGACTAGCGCTACTAAGCAGCTAGTTGCCAGATGAAGACTGAATTCATGTAAAGTTATTGCAGGGTGGTAGTTCCCCTTTTACCATTTGAGTGCCAGAGGTTAGAGCTCCCATCTGGCACTCAGTGGTTAACCCTTTGAGTGCCAAAGGGGTATGCAACTCATTGCAATGTGTTGCGTACCACTCTGGAACTCAAAGGGTTAAGAGCTTTTTCCCTGTTTGTACGTTAAAGAATTAGGGTATTTTTGGCTCATGAGAGAACTGGGGTTTGCAAGTGGGTATTACTTTGAAGCTCTATGAAGCTAAAGAACAATTCAGGAGCAAACCAGATGCACCATAGTGGGGAAATTAACATTCCTATTGATTTTAACTGGGGCTTTAATCCTTTGAATGCTAGAGAGATTTCCAAGACATTGTAATTCACTCATAGTATATGTAAACTGAAATGTCTTATACACTTTGTTTTTACAGTAACTGTGAAAGCAGGAAAAGTGATACAGTATAGCGCTATCCATGGGGCAGAGGAGACTGCCACTCAGTGCTGCAGGAATACAGTCACTGTGTCACTATCCTTGCTTTCATAATCTGACTGTAGGCTATCTGGAATCAGAGATTCAGTGAGCTTGGTGTCAGGGAAAAAATGTATAGAAAAATAAAATGGGCAAAAAAAATAATGACAACTTTACATATTGTGCAAGTTCATAAAATACCCAGTCATAAAGGATTACTGTCACTTTTATAATGGTGCTAATTTCTTTGCTGCCAGAACAGAAACTTTTCCATCACACGGCATACAAAATGTGTGTGAAGATCAACACACTGATAATGCCATTTTTTATTTTTATTTTTTTAAATGTCTTTCAGTTCTTTCACAAAGTCATTGATGGAGTATGTGGCCGTGCACAGCCTCGTTTTCAGGATTATGGCAATGTCTGGAGTTTGCGGGAATGGCTAGCTGTTTTGGAGGATTCTTCAAAGTTCTTTAAAACGAGTGTTGGCAGAGATGAGGCATCAGAAGAGGTAGGCCACGTGCAATGTTGTTTTGTATATACCTTGAACTGGCTGAGGGGAAGTCAATCAGCATACCTGGAAACTTCATCCTCTTGAGCCACCAGAGAGGGCTCGTGTAGTGTGACTAGGGGTATGAAACTGAAGCGATTTGCATCTTAAGGGGTGGGGCTTCATCACATGGGTGGGCTTGTCATCATTGTGTCATGTAGTGGATGGCATGTGGACAGAAGAGGAGGAGGAGGCAAAGTGGGCAGAATTTCACAGGAAACTTGCCACCACTTGAGAATCTGCCTCTGTCCATGGAGACCTGGTAATTAACTCCAAAAATACAGAGTCTCCGTTGCAGATCCGGAGAGTTTCCAGGTATGTTAGTCAGAACAATGGTCTTTTGAAAAATGTAGGACCAAATCTATCTATATGGTTATGTACAAAAGAAATGAGCAAATGCACCATGGGGGGGTGAAAATTCCAAATGTTCAAATTGCTTTAAATAGAGCTAAACACATCTTGGGGGAGATGCTTTAAGGGGTGAAAAAGTGCACAGGGCTTCTCTGGTGAGATCACTTCTCCAGTTCCCATGTTATTCTATGGAGCCTGTACACTAACATCTCTCCCACTTGAGAAATCTTAGTGCATTAAGGGCTTGATCCTATTACCAGTGCCAAAACAGGTGTAACAGTAAAAACAAGCCCCGTATCAAAAAGTATAAAAAGCCTCAAAAACCCACCAAACACTGCCTGTGTATCGCGTTCTTTAGGCTATTGCACAGGGCCCAGGGGAGGAGCAGTCACTGGAGAGAGGTGGAGTAAGTAGAGAATAGTATTACACAACTAAATTACACATATTACACCTTAGAACATATTTCACAATCACAAACACAAATTTTTTATTTCTCAACACTGCACACATTTATCTTTTTTTCTACATTGTGAATGAGTGAGTGCAAGGGACTGCTAGAGGGTGATTGTGATTGAGTGTGTGTGTGATTCGTTGTAAGGGAGATGGAGAGGAGTGGAAGCTGGAGGGAGAGGAGAGATGGCAGGGAGAGGAGTGGAGGAGGAAAGTGTTCAGGTCATCCCCGGGCAAGGGAAGGAGAGGGAGAGCAGGTGGGAGGAGGGGGACCCTCCAACAGCTAGGCACATGCCAGGCAGGGAGAGAGATGCCAGTGCTTGTTTTCTTGATCCCTTCAGTGTGTCACATGTGATGTTGTGTGCATCACAGGTGACGTGATCAATGGCCATAGAACAATGATTGCTTCCAGAGCCTGTGTTGAGATCAGGTAACATGCCTTACTGGAGTATACTGATGTGTGGTTGGGGGAAAAACACACACACACACTGCGGTTCATATTTGTGTGGTATATAACATGGGATTTGTATATATGACATTTCATGTGAACTGGCATCCCAACACTTTTGGGGGGGGATTCACTAAGCTGTGATGAAGAGGTTATGATGTGGAGATGACTTCTCCAGTTCATCACTTCTCCAATTCCTATGTTTTGCTATGGAGCTTAGGCAGTAGGATTACTTCAACTTTGGAGATGTTTGTCAGAGCCTAGGCTCCATGGAATAACTTATGAAGTGGAAAAGTGACATTATCACCTCTTTATCACACCTTAGTGAACCCCCCCATATGGTGGATTGGTCTGTAACACTCCCTATACCTTTGTGTTTCAGACATATCTGCCATTCAGCTGGTTGGGAGCAGAGTTCATAGGTATGTGGCATAGTTGTGTGCATGTTCTCGCATGTGTTGACATTTCATAAGCCCTCTGAATGCTAGAGGGGAAGCAATGTGTAGTGTTTCCCCTTGGCATTCATAGGGTTTTTTTTTTTTTTTTTTTTTTTTATATATTTTTTTTTCATTTTTGAAGACAATTGTTTGACAAACACAAACTACAAATAAGACATGTATGACTTGCATAACAGAAGGGAATAAAAGTAGGCATCATCACAGTAGATGTACACAGTGCATTGTTGACAAGGTAAAAAACCTTCGGTAACCATTAAAATAGAAAAAGATGAGCCATAGTGGAAATGAAAGGAAAGAACAGAAAGAGAGAGAGGATCAAGGCCATGTGCGTAGGGATCTCAAAGGGGGGAAGTCATCCCCTCAAGAAGTGCTTCCCTCCAATCTCCCTTGGAAGTCTTCCCCCCCCCCCTCAAGAATTCCTCCCAATGGAACCAACATGTGGCATGAGCTAAGCCACGTCCCTCAGCCGCAAATGCCAAATCTTCTGCAGAACGAATTGACTCAGCGGAGGATATCCAATCCCTATAGGTGGAAGGGTGTGTTTGTTTCCAGAATCTGGGTATCAGCACCTTGGCCGCATTGATCAGGTGTATCGTAAGTGAGCGTGTGTTAATGTGTATGGGGTGGGTAGTGTGATGCAGAAGGAGGGCCATCAGGGTCATGGGAAGTAGGGGATCTGCCACCACTCGAATCGTGTCTACCACTGCAGTCCAAAAAGGCTGTAGTAAGGGGCATGCCCACCAAATGTGCAAGAAGTCGCCCCTGTGAAGGAGGCACCTCCATGGCATTCATAGGGTTAAGCACAAGGCATAAACCTCTTAAGCATGATACAACATGACATGTTCATGAACACAGTGTAGGTTTTACTGATTCTAGAAGTAGAAACATTCAATTACAGGAAAAAAGGGAAGTGCATCACACGCACGCACATCTCTTCTGCAACCATGAGCCACAGGGTCCTCTGCAGACTAGTGACATGTGTAACTCTGTAGGGAAAGAGAAGGAAACCGATGTGAGACAGTGAACAATTCACAGGTGGCTATGTGAGGTGTGTCACATAGGAGACAACTGACACTGAGGGATATTGCACATTTAATTGCCAGTACAGACTCACCGGTTGCCATCCATTGCAAGGCATCTGGATCCATCCAAACCACTGAAGGCTATGTCCCGGGAATGTGACAGGCTGCACGATCAAGGGCATTGTTGGAGTTTGTGTCAGCTCTGAACAGGAAGTCCAGGAGGAACCGTCACTTCCACAACACTCAGGTGCAGTGGCAGGTGTCCAGCAGGAGATCAGCATCCTGGGAATGGAGACAAAACATATTGGAATATTGAAAAATGTGAAGCCAGGTTGGTGATCTGGTTTTGTTGGCTTGAGGTGGGTGTATGCAGGATACTCACAGGCAAAGTATTCCCTGATGACCATGGCCTGTGTTTCACCACCTCTGAGGGCATCACCCATCAATGGCTGTGGCATTGGTACCTCATCAAGGGGATCAGGGAGGAGGTCTGCTAATAACCTGGTGTCTACAACAATATTATAAAAGATGGCACATGTAAGATCTGTCCAGGCAACGGAAAATAGCTTTCAGGAGGCTATAGATGTGTTCTATAACACTTCTTGTCCTGCTGCGAGCGTTGTTATATCACTGCTGTGCAGGTGTCTGAGGGTTAGCAACAGGCGTGTGGAGCCAGTGAGTGCACCCATATACTGCATCCCCTGGAAGACAGAAAGCAATATATGGGAATGTGTCACAGGATCCCCAGGTGTATGATGTATGTGTTCAGGTTGGTACTCACCCAGCAGCCATCCTCAAAGTCCCGGTAGACAGAAGAGTGCTGGAGGATGTATGAATTGTGTGTGCTCCCAGGGAACTTTGCACACACCTGTGTGATTCTGAGGCTGTTATCACATATCCTCTGTACATAGATGGAATGTATATTCTTTCAGTTGAGGTACAGATGGGCCTCACACAAAGGAGCTCTCTACAATGGCTTCATGACTCTAGATATACCTCCCCTTCTGTAGAAACCCTGCTTGATTGTCTGCCACTGCACCTGCGTGGTGGGGAAGTGAATGTAATTCCTGGCCTTCCTCTTTAGTGATAACAGCACCTCCCTCAACGCCCTAGAACATGCAGCCTGGGACATTCCAGAGCAGTAGCCTTCAGTGGATTGAAATGATCCAGATGCCAGGAAATGGATGACACAAAGCAATTTCTCCATGCCTGATAGGGCATGTTTGGTCGTGGAGATGGGGTCCATGTCATCTTTCAGGACCTCATGCAGGTTGTTGATCTTGATGCTCTGTGATGTTAACCTATAACTGTCAATGGTCCCTGATTCCACTGCAGCTGCAAGAAATGCAAAGGTAGCATGATCTGGTATCAGGACTTGAAATAGGCCAACTAACAGCAATGGGATGAGATGGGATGTGCCTGTGTTTTAACCCTGTGCTGTTTTGCACACCCCTTTGTTATTGAAGGGGTTCCTGTGTTGCTGGTAGCTGTGCAGGTTTAGGGACACTTGATTTACTTTTTTTGGTTCTTTATTGTGCTTTCAGGGGTTAACTTGACACCTCTCCATTTGTTTTTTTCCTTAGAGAGCATGCATGTATGTATTCTGTGCTGCTTTAGTTGAAACAACGATGGTTTAACCCCTTAAGGACTGGCGGTCATGGGACATTTCCGTCCCATAATGACCGCATAGGCGCACTTGGACGCGCCGGTACACGTGACCTGTCACGTGTATCGGCGCGTCATTATGGGGCATGAAAGAGATTGCTCCGATCTTGGAGCGCTATATTTCAGGCCCTATTTTTACTTACAGTGCTCCCGGTAGAGCACTGTAAGTAAAAAGTACGTGACGTACCATGACCGTCATCGGTCCTTGAGTAGTTCAAGGACCGTGACGGTCCTGGTACGTCAAGGGTCCTTAAGGGGTTAAAAGCTTCATTGTGGCTTCTGTACATCAACTTTGAGGCTCTAAATTACCGTCAGAAAATGTAACCACAAAACACACTGTAGAACTGACCTATGAAATAGAATGCTCCTTGCATTTTTTTTTTTTTTTTGACTGGCAGTGAGTAGAAATACTGCAAGTTTTGTTTTAGCAACTTGGGTAATAGAATACTGAAATCTGATTTAAATGGATAGTAATGTTTCATAATAAAAGCAGTTCCAATTAATCTTAGTATTTGGGCCATGGAGAGTGTTATTTCAGTACTGTCAGAGTTGTAGTTCAAGAGTAATTGAATGATAAAGTATCCCCCTTCAGCCCCTTTTACTGATGTAACACTGCTCAGCCCAGGGCAGGATGGTTGTGTCCAAGTGCATTGCAGAGAGGGGTAATCTTCAATTAACAGAAGGGAAAAACCTATCAAGGGAAAAACCTGAAAAACCAATCAATGAGGGCAGGGCTTTCACTGTTCTCACAGTAAGAAGATTGTCACTTCTTGTGAGCTGTCTGGTCTGGACCAGATTCCACATCTGAGGGGAGGTGGCTTACACTAGGTAAAAGGGGAGGGAGGGGGAAACTTTATCATTCAGTTGCTCTTGAATTACAACTCTGACAGCATTGAAATAACACTCTCTCTGGCTCAAAAACTATGAAAATTAATTGGAGCTGCTGTTTTTGTGAAACATTACTATCCCTTTAAAATTTTTTTTTTTTTTTTTTTTTTTAATAGCTCTGGTAATTATATCGAGCCCCTACTCCATATAATAACATAGGAACTGGAGAAGTTATATCACTGCAGAGGTTATCTGTACCTTATCACCTCTTTATCACACCTTAGTATATCTCGCCCTTAAATAATTTTTAAATCCATTATGATTTTCATTTGTGCCCTATGGTGCAGTTGGCCTGCTCCAGAATTGCCCCCATTTAGATTGAATTAGGCCCATAGGCCCATATTTATGAAACCAGACTGGAGTTAATCTGTAGTAAACCAGCTGCACCTTAGAGGACAAATAAAAATTCCTAAATTCCTGTGCACTTGACTAGAGCTTTTTAACCCATTGAACGCCAGTGAGATATCCAGTGCAATTCATTCATTGAGTTAAAAGCCCAGGTTAATTTAACAGGAATTTTTATATGGGCCATAGTATCTCCTTGCTTTATGGAGCATTTTCTCCGTAGAATGACACAGGAATTTTAGATGCTATCACACTGAGGAGTTTATATCTCCTTTTTCACATGATCAGTGGTTCCTGTCCATGGTACTGTGGCGCTGTTTGAAATCCAATATAAACCACTGGAAATTTTGGGGATCTTTATCTTTTCCCTATAGTGCATTGGTTTGCTCCAGAATTGCTGTAGGAGAGTAAAATGCAGTAAGAAAGATGGGGTCAAACATTTAAGACCCCCTTTTTATAATCCAAACCCCCATGTGTATATATAAAGAGATCTTTGTACTTCGGATCCATAGAGTAGAGTAGCATAAGAAATGGTTTCTCAGTTTTATCACACTTTAGTGAAAAGGTTGTTCATTTTTGGACCTTCAGCTGTAGGGGGTTACAACTCTTAGTGTCCGATGCTGGGAGTTGTAGTCCCTCACAACTTTAGATCTAACAATTGACCGGTCCTACTATAGTGTATAATCCACCAGTTCTTTGTACATCCGGGGCAGTCACTTGTTGAACCTCCAGCTGTTAGGGAGTACCATTCCCACCCTCCCCACCACTTGTTAGTTCGTGGGGGAGGAAGAGGGTTATAACATCAACAGCTGGAGGTCCAGTGGTTGACTAGCCCCAGTCTAAATCTTATGTAATGCCAGGCTTCCTGATACCTTTCATTTATTACTACCATATGATGATCCAAGCAGAAGAGGCTATTAACAGTTCTGCAAAATGTACACTGCCCTGTACCTACTGAAAACTATGTATTTAGTTTAGCTATACTGGGTACTCTTCTTATTTGAGTTATTATTTTAAAACTAATTATCATTTTGTTTTAATTGCAAGGTTGTTAACCAGTTAAGTGGATTAAGTGCAGAACACCAAGAGGCAATCCTAAAGTGCTTGAGAAGTAGAAAGCCGGAGATAGAGGAAGCTCTGGTGGAGAACATGTGTGCAATGTCATCTGCATATTTACAAGACTTTGATTGGCAGCTGAAGGTAAGCGCCCACTTTGTTTCTTTAACCCTTGAATGTTTGGAGGTCTCCAATGCATTGATGAGCAAATAGCCCAGCTCATTTAAAGGATTAAAATAATTGCAAGCCATAGGGAATTGCAGCAAAAAGTATCCTAAAGGGCATGTAACCCTGATCATGGCAACAATATTTGGATGTTTTATTAACCTTTTAATGACCAGAGAGGTGCACATACGTTGCACACCCCACTAATCTGTACAGTTAATAAAAATAATGCTTTCACTGTTGTTTCCTGATCTTGTGCCAGTTCCTGTAGAGTCAGGTGGAATTACTTTCCTCTTTCTGTTTTAATCTAAGGCTCTGAGCAGGGATAAACTTCCTACCTGTTAAAACCCTTTATCAGTGCAAGGCAAAGGGGTTAATGGAGGTGGGATCTCTGGCACATAGCGTACAAGCTATAGAAAATGCACTATATGCATTTAAAGGGATAGTAATACTTCGTTTTAACTTTATTTTATTTTGTAGGCATTAAAAAAACATGAAGAATGATATAAGTCTTATCTCTCAAACCTTTATGGTTTATGAGATATTCACAAGCAAAGTTTCCCCTCCCGCCCCTTTTTCCTAGTGTAAGACATCTCTTCTCAGATGCGGATCAGGTTGTATGACAGGACAGATAACAGAAGGGGACAATTTTCTTTGTATGAAAACAATGAAAGCCCTTCCCCCCTTGACAAGTTTTTCAGCTTTTTCCATTATCTTAATTGAAGATTGTCCCTCTCTGCAGTCTACCTGGGCATCTCCCTTCTGATCTGGTTGAACAGGGGGGGATACTTTGTTTGTGAATATCTCTTAAACCATAAAGGTTTCAGAGATAAGACTTATATCATTCTTCATGTTTTTTTAATGCCTACAAAATAAAATAAAGTTAAAATGAAGTATTACTATCCCTTTAATGAATGGGTATAACTAACAACGATTTTTCTATAGCTCTGTAAGTTGTTGTAGGCAAAGAGGACACTGGAAAGGTTTTCCTAGACTGCAACATAGTAACATATATTAAATTAAGTTGGGAAAAAAAAAAAAAAAAAAGTCCATCATGTTCGACCTTTGCCACATCACCCAGAGATATGAGGATTATATAGCTTTCCTGCTGCCAATATTATTTCGTCTTTATCTGAACTTCCTGTTTTGCCTACTAATACACACTATAAGCCTGTATGTTTCTTTTTGAAAGAAATGTATCTAATCTTCTCTTAACAGTATCCATTGTATATTCCATTACCACATCCTTGGGTAAGGATTTCCATAATTTAACAGACCTTACTGTAAAAAAAACCTTTTCCTCTGCTGAAGTCGAAACCTCCTTTCCTCTAATCTCAAGGGGTGTCCCCTGGTTATTTGATCAGACCTTGGAATGAATAGCTCACCACAGAGATCCTTGTATTGACCTCTCATATACTTGTACATTGTGATAAGATCTACTCTTAGTTTTCTTTTCTGTAGAGTAAATAAATCAAGTTTACCTAGTCGTTCCTCTTACTTCAAATCCTCCAAGGGTAACAAACAGAAGACACTAAATATCAAATTAATTAGGCCTAGTTCCAATGGGAGATTTTGCTGCAACTACTTTGTTGCAGTAAGTAATTTCACAGAAAATGTTTTTGTTCCTTGTACCTAAAGGATCAGCTGGAGCAATTCTGGGGCATATGAACTGCAACAGGGGACACACAAAAAAATCCCATTACTTTTATATGGGATTTTGAAGATTTATAGCAGTCAGTGAGTTAAAATCCCCATATAAGTCGATGGAAATTTCACCTCCTATGGTGCAATTGTTTTTCCCCAGGGTTACTCCACTTTACCATTTATAAGTCCCAATGCTTTGTATGTGTTGATTCCCTTGGGTGACTTCTATAGCTATAGTAATTTTTCATTAAAAACCCTGCTCCTTTTAAACTTTTAAGGCTCAGAGGGTTATGGGCCTTAAAGGATAACTATACCCTACAAATAAGATGCTTAGGTAGGTTTCCTTTGATTTTTCTGATAAAGACTATTGTTCCTTTTCAGCCATGCGAAGCTTTACTACAATATTGTCCAATTTGTAGTTCAAGAGTTATTCCATTATAAAGAGTCCCCCTCCGGACCCTTTCACTTAAGTAACGTTTCTCGCCTCAGAGCAGCAAGACTGTCCAGGTAGACCTCAGCGAAGCACAGTCTTCAGTGAGCATAAGGAAAAACCTGCCATCCTTTGTCAAGGGGGGAAGGTTTTCCTTACGCTCACAGCTAGAAGATTGTCCCTCTCTGTGAGCTGTCTAGTCAAGAGACCGGATTCTGCATCTGAGGGTCATTTATTTTACAACGTTACTGTCTAGGGGAACTTTCGCCATAATTAAAGTTAATATCCTTGCAATGTGCAGTTGCTGTGTGTCATGAAATTGTGTGTTTTTTTTTTTTTTTTAATTTCCTAATTGCACCTTGTAAAGAGAAATTGTTATTTGAACGATATACTGAAGCCAGCTCTGTGCGGTACAAGATGTACCTCGCGGCTTATTGGTTCTTCCCCCACTGCAGAAATCCAGGCAGAGCTCGGCTCTGAGGGACAGCAAGCAAAAAGGGACAGTATTTGCAAGTTTTGCAACGGCCATTAACAAAGATGTCATGTCTGCACACTGTCTCCTGATGCCCTCTGAGAACAGGGTGCCGTATTGGCATGGGGGTACATTTCTTGTCAGCACAATATTTGATGTCTGCAAGAGCAATATAGATATTGGGAGAGGGGTTTAGGGAAGGCCAAAGTTCTTCTATAACGTTATCTTTGCTTTTCTATACACGTTGCCCCATAGACTTTAATAAGAATCTGTAAGATAAAACCAGTAATAACTTTGATCTCCTGCAATGTATTCCAGCCCTATGTAAATCCATATGTTAACCCCTTGATGACCATTGTGAAGCAATGACTTTCACACCTGTCCTCTGATCAAGAGGTTAAATGAAGAGCCACTTATTCATAGGGAATAGTTCACCTTTAACCCTTTGAGTTCCAGAGGGCTATGCAACGCATTGCGGAGCCATGCGTTGCATACCCCTCTGGCACTCAAAAGGTTAACACTGAAAATACAGTTTTATGTATATTGCTTAAGCACATTTTCTTTCTCATTATCCTCTTGTGATTCAGTGTAATAGGCTACCATATAGCAAACATGCTGCCAGTTTCCTTGATATGTATTCAACTGCGCTTCCCCTTTACTTGTGCTCACTTTATATGCTAATCTTCTCATAACAAAGGGAATATTATTTCTCTTGCACAGTCACTGACTGCATACTTAATACATCAGAATCATTTTTTGTATTTTATTTTTTTTTTTAATGGTCATATACTTTTAACTCTTGAATTCATTGCGTAGCACTCCAGAGGTTTCAAGGAAATCTCTACCTATAGGCAAAGGTGTCTGTCTCCGTTTAACCCTTTAAGTATCAGAGAGCTATCCGATGCATTGCAGCACAATGGGTGGGGATTCACTAGGTGGTGATAAAGAGGTGATAAAGTGGAGATGCTTTCTCCAGTTTATCACTTCTCCAGTTCATATGTTATTCTGTGGAGTCTATGCTCTAAGATTTCTTCAACTTTGGAGATCTTAATACATAGGCGCTATAGAATAATGGAGGAACTGGAGAAGTCATCTCCACTTTCTCGCCTCTTTATCATCATTTAGTGAATCTCCCCAATGTGTTGGCTAACTTCTGGCGATCAAAGGGTTAATAAAGACTGTGTTAGGAGTCCTTCATATATTAGTCAGTTATGTCTTTGCACTGTTTGCCAGTCTGTATCTAAGGTCCATGTTCTTCTGTCTTTAGTTGCCCCTTCCTCATAATACACAGTAGACTTGAACAGTCTTAATAAAGAAGTGCACTGTTTAAAAGGTTTCAGGCCATATGCAGGAAAATGAGAATTGTGTACTAAACCAGCAGCACCATAGGGGTCACATAAAAATGTCCCGAATTCACACTGATTTTAAATGGGACTTGTAAAACATTGAGTATCAGAGAGAGCCCCGGTGTATTGCAGTGTAATTAAATGGAGAAGTATCTAGCATTTATGTGGTTTAATATGATGCAGTTGTTTTTTCCATAATTGCTTCTGTGTATATATACCTAAATATGGCTTGGATTCTAAAATGCAAGTGACCAGCTACAGAATACAGCAGACATCCCTATGTGGTTAAATGCTTTGGTTAAACAACTTAGGGGTCTTATTCTGAAGGATAAATGGGTGCAATTTTTGTGCAAACACGAAGTACCCAAAGTCTCACTGATGCAAATGGGGCTCTTACTATACCTTTAATGTCTATATTAAAGTGCAGTCTTCTATATTGTTTTTATAACACAAAGTGCTATGTTTAATTACTTACATAATTGAATTGTGTTTAAACTACAATCTGAAAGGATCCCCCTCCAGCCCCTTCTGGCCATCGTACCTTAGATCCACAATCTGGTCGTGGGACCGGATGGATGCCGCAATTGACGATCTTCACACAGTAAGTATAAGGAAGACCCTGTCCCCTTGATGGAGGGCAGGATTTTTCATTTGCTTTCTGAAGACTGTCCCTTGCCGCTCTCCATCCGGACCTCACTTATAGGCAGTGTGATGCAGGGGAAATGGTGGGAGGAGGATCCTTTCAGCTTCAATATGTTTTGAACTACAGAACTGTGAGTAATTAAACCTAGTGCAAAGTGTTATAAAAATCATATAGAAGTCTCAGAGCTGCACTTTAATACAGACATTACTATCCCTTTAACCTCTTAATGGCTTAAGAGGCCTCAAACTCATTGCTTTGCAATGTATTTGAGACCTCTCTAGTGTTCAAGAGGTAACAAATCTCCATGTACATCAATGGTTTATTTTATTTGTGGGGCAATTTGTTTGCTCCAGATTTGCACCTCTATCCCATCGTGAATACAGCTCTAAGAACCATGCACCAGGATAGTTCCCCTGCATTAACTCTTTGAGTTCCAGAGGGGCACACATAGCATTGCAAAGCAATGCGTTGCGTGCCCCTCTTGTACTCAAAGGGTTAAGCTTCTGTAAAACCATCACTTATTCAGCTTATAGTGACTGCGGAAGGGGATATTTATTTACTTGATGTACGGATTTCTTCAGAGAGATCTTGAACAGGTGTCCATCCAACACTGGAACACGTCTATGGCTTGTTTCCCTTCTTTCCTCCGGAAGGGCCTCTTGTACGCAGATGGTGTGGGTCATCTGGATCAGCAGCAGCCTTTACACTAGTGCAATGCAATTAAAACAAATGAGAGGATACTCATTAACTTAAATTGAAAACAGCATGTACAAAGCAATGAACCTTATCAGAGATAAACTTCTACAGCCTAAACTGCTTGATTAGAAATACTCAACACAAAGATTTATTAACTACAGCGAATACTGGCTCCTAATGATCTCTGGTATCCAACTTCCCAGTAAAACCAAGACACAATCTTTAAAGGAACGCTGACAAAACCACTCTTACCTTACCTGATTCTTTATTGTAGGACCCCCCCCCTTCTTCCATTGAAGTCTTCTTAGCCATCAGTGGGAGGAGTTTGGGTTCCTAGAGTTTTGCGGACAGAACGTCTGCCTCCATGTACATGTATCACGTACAAATGTAAGATGAATTTTGGAGATACAATACACACACAATTGATTAATAGAGACTATTAGGATTTTCTGTCCAGATTAAGAAAATTGGGAGCTCATTATTAGGAGGCGTTCATGTTCCTTTATGTGGCTTGAAAGACGTGAAATAAATTGTTGGCAAACAAATAATGTGCATTTTTTTTCCCTATTATGAATCTAATCCTAACATTTCCCAGTTCCCTATCATCTCTTACTTTCCATTGGACATACTCTCCCATCTTCTATTTCCACCAAACCACATTAAGGCTATGTTCACATGGTTGACTTTAGCACAGCATTTCTAATGCTGCATTTAAAACACCTCTGTGAAACTGCTTTGCTTCGATGGTGATGTTCCACTTCGGAGCACGCTCCCTAATGCAGTATGCTGCAGCTTGGATGTATTCATATGCCAGGCACAACCAGATTATAGAAAGCTTGATACACTGATAGGATAATTACATTTGGCCCACGTATGATATCTTTTCTCTTTACATCTGTATTGAACATCATTTGGAACTGCCAGCCAACCCATACTATCTCAATCCAAATGAAAAGATTATGCATTCTTCAACATTACAATTTCCTCTTTCAGAAGATGCACTACCTCCAACTGTGTGGGACTACAATGTAAAGGAGGTTTGCTCCCAGGTATCTTCATTGGAAGAAATGCATCTATATCATCAATATGTAGTGAACAGTGTCCCTTTGAGTCGTTATTATCATTTGCACAGAAAATAAGGTTTTCTTGCAACAAGCAAGAAATCAGATTTATAAAGAAAATTCCTTTCGATGGGATATAATGAAAAAGTAAGACATTGTTGATGAAGCACTGCACAGAATAAGCTCAACATCAAGGGATGGCCTTCTACAAAATAATAGAAATGAAAAGAAAAAATAGGACAAAAGATTCCCTAGTGCCTTTTTTAGGAGGTTTAACAATGCTGTCAATAGTATAAAGAAATCTTATCCAAACACTGGCTGATTCTAAAGGGGGGAAAACACCTAAGAACCACTTTACCCCCAAATCTGAACTTATCTAGAGAAAATCTGTGGATTTCAATCATAAACTGACACCCAGTAAGCTTGAACCAAATCCGGTCATACAGTACATAATGTAGAACGTGTGGATACAGACAATATAGATACCACACTTTCCAGGACTGTTCAACTGCACCACAGATCATGTGATATATCTATAAGATCTCCTTGCAACCAACAATATGTGGCCAGAAACATATTTTAGAACACAGGAATAACAACATAAAACACAGTGTAGCAAGACATTTTGCGGAGCACCCAAAAATACCACAAATAGCTTACTTCAGTATATAATAGACAATCTGACACAAGGCTAGTGTTCACACCATCGGGTTTAAAATGATTCAGTGCTGTACGTATCCTCCAATGATTGACTGATTCACATGCACATCGGCCAAAAATATATGGCTGATGCCCACTCTTCCATGCCCACATGCAAGAGAACTGAATGGGAGTGCAGAATATTGGGAGAATGTATGCATGGGTGGCTTTTCAACTATCATCTACTAATGCTGATTTTTTTTTTTTTTTTCTTTTCCAGTGATAAGCTTGGATTTTACCACCATCTATAATGTATGTATGGGTTCAAGCTTCAATTTTTTCATTATCTGAATATTCTATAGATTATTGCTTCTATTACCCAGCATAATTGACAGCATTAACAAGGGCTATTTTCAGAAATGATGAAAAATATGGTGAATATGCTCCAACGGTGTTTATTGCACCCAACAACACTAGGCAACAGTATCAAATCTGAGTTATTCCGCTGTGTATAACCTTATGTAACCCCCACTCTGAGCCTGAATTAAAGGTCTTGAAAGACTATTTTGACAAACATCTTGCCAAGGAGGTCATTCGTCTTTCCAGTTCTCCCTCTATGACAGGAATTATTTAGGCAGATTAAAAAAAAAAAAAAGACAATGGTCTCCGAGTATCATGAATTGAATAATCTGTCAAAATCTGTCCACTACAGTTGAACCTGGAATTGTTTGTTTGAAATAATTTGAATTTCTACCACTATTCAGCACTTTCTCAATGACATTATAAGGTATCTCCAATTTATCATGGCATATGTGGAGAAGGAACATCATAGGCACGTGACGAAGATGTTGTCTAGGATTCAGTCACATTATCTTTATACAAAAACATGAAAGTTAATCCCTAACTTCAGCATATACAGTTTACAAGTAAGGAAATTTCCTTACATTGGATTCCACAAACTTATCCTATATAATAATTCGCTAAAGCGTGTGTAACACCGCGACATGCGCAGTAGACACTGCTGCGCGTGCTGCAGTCATGCGCAGTAGAGACTGCCCGCGCCTACGCTGATACAGAGCTGGGCGCTCAGAAGGAGCATCCAGCTCTGTATCAGCCGTGGCACAGGCAGTTTCTACTGCGTGTGACTACCCCGCGACCGGGTGGCAGTGGCACTGTGGCCCGTGTAACGGGCTGTTCAACTAGTACCTAATAAACCAGCATCCAGTCCCCACACGTTTATATTTTTTAGAAATGGATGCATCTTAATCCACAGTTGGTTCTTTTCTTTTACAATGTGCTGGTCCCAAGGACCCTTTTTTCCGCGCAGCTACATTCCTTTCTTGGAAATTGTCCCCTGCAGCGTCTAAAAACAGTGTAGCAGACCATGAATACTGGACATCAAGGTGACCTTAGAGAAATGGCTTCATCCTCTAGATCCTTCACAGATCACAAGAACTGGGCATATCTGTGAACAGCTAAAAGGCTGAAACCTTGCTAAGCCCATTGAGCACTGTTCTTCTCACATTACTCTCTTGATATCCCTATTCAACCTGGTTCCTGTAATGTTAAAGCTGCCTGCCTTTCTGTCAAGGTTTTGCTGAGCAGCTGTACTCTGCCTGTTGATTCTGATGTCTGAGCTAGTCGAGTGCTCTGCTATCCATGGCTGCTGTCTTCTGAGTTTCTGGCTCAGGCTGAATCAGCTGACCTCTCTGATTACTCACCTGACTGTTATCAGCCAACCCTCCCAGGGTATTTAAAACAGCCTGACTCACTTCACCATTGTCCTTGTGTCTTGTTGCTGACTGCTGTGTTTGTACTGAGCTCCTTTTTATACGTGTATGACCTGGCTTCCTCTGACGACCCATCTGGCTCCAGACCCACTGGCTTGTTCCTGACTTTGCAGACTTCTGTCTCCAGCTTGGCTGAGTACCTGTCCTGGTTCCTGACCCTGGCTTGTCATTTGGTTTATGCTCCTGGATCACGATTCTGTTTTTATTTTTTGTTACTTTAATAAAGGTGTTTTGCATTTTTCTTTGTGTCCTATCTGGTTCCTGGTCTATAACACTTTCTCATTTCACTCAAATACCTCTTACAATTCCCTGTTATCCCAGCTCAGCACTTCTTGGCAACCAAATGAGATTCGTGATGCCCTGTCTAAATCTTGGGATGCCTACAAGAGAAAAGCCGACTGCAAACATTCTCTTGTTTCTCCTTATCAAATAGAGAAAATACAAAGATGGATTAATTATTGCTTGACAGGTCAATCATATGGCCTTTCAGTTCCTTCTGCTATCTTTCTACAAACCCTACCCTGTTTCACGCACATCTCCAGAAGCCTGTCACACTTGATTCCTTCATTGGTCACACTCCTGCTTCTCCAGGCCCTATACATATTGATGATCATGATGAGTACTAGGCGGAGTCCATCCTGGACTTGCATCTCTGAAGAGGCCAGCTGTAGTACTACTACATTCATTGGAAAGGCTATGTACCTGATATACACTCCCGGTAACTACAATCTGCTGCCCATACTTCATAATTTGAAACCAGATCAGACGAGCTGTGGAGGTCGCTCATGGGGGCAGTGTCAGGACTGCATCCATCCTGATGAAGTGTCTAGCTTCTCATGTATTTAGGTGGTCGCCTGCATTGTCTACCTGTTGGTTCAGCACAATGCAGTCAGATTGTGAGCAGTCATTGCGAAATCTCCCATAAGTGCAAAAATCCAGTAAGTTAATTTTGTAAAAGTACATAATCACTAGGGAGCACTGGAATTGTTAAAGCAGTAGGAAGATACACCAACAGTGAACAATCGCACACAGACTATGCTTTGTATGGCATTAGCCACAGTTAAACACTGCTTAGTTGTTTTGGGCACTTTCTTTGCTGCTTTGTGTTATTCTGTAGTTCCTGACTACCTGATCTTGACTCGGCTTGTTACCTTGGACTCCTCTTGATTGCTTCCTAGTTACCAGTTATGAAGAGATCTTCCTGCCCTTGAGCTTGGAAGTTCTGACTACTCTTATACCTCTGGCCTTCATTACCATCCCTTGGATATGTTTCTGTGACTGCTGGTGGCCACACAACCTCTGGCAGTCAAACCCAAGACATGAGATACTCCGCCCTGTGTGGGCCAAAGTAGGCTGACCATACCACCCCTTTAGAAAGGGACACATAGCAAATAGGCATATTTCAGGACTGCAAATCAAAGAAACCCTGTAGTATGCATTTTTCATGTGTCCCTTTTTAAAGGTGAGGTATGGTCAGCCTAGGTCACTGGGTTCCAACTTCACTAAAATTACAGTATTCTTATTTCCTTTTACATTTGCTAGTTGACTCTAGCATTTTTCGGTCACTCCCACTATTTGTGCACTCATTTCATCATTCTCCCTTTTTGTTAAAGGAATTTCTCAGATGAAAAAAAATGTAACCGTTATTGTGTAATTTCACTCTGCTTATTAAATCATGGGATGTAATGATCTCTGAATAGTAAACTTGCCACTGTTGTATTTTATCAAGTGCCTGTCTGGAATATTTTAAAAGGGGGTTAGATAAATAAAATAGGAGCATCTCCAGACACAATAGTTCCCTCAGAGAACTGATAAATATGATCGCTCACATGTACCAGCTCAGCGAATGTAATCAATGTGGTCCTAGCGTGTGTTTAAAAAAAAAAAAAAAAAAAAACTGGCCCTTTTAAGGGGTTAAATAAATGAGATCTTGTCTTGCACCCTACTGGTATATGCCAAATCACCGTTATTTTTCAAGAACAGCTGTGCCAGAGTAAAGCAGATGGTTAGTGTGTTGCGCACTCACTGTAGAGTGGAAAAGGCAATAGCAGGAACACAGTTTGCTGGTGGTAACTTGACAACTGCTCCTCCAAACTAGCCCTCCCCACTCTAGCTTTCTTTCTGATTTCATCACTGTCTCTATCAACTAAATTGCAACTCAGTGGGATGTTCCATATTTTATAGCATTGAGGTGGGAATTTTCATGGCTATTGAAAGCATAGGTGGAAAATGGCAATGTTTTTTGTGATAAATTATCAGTGCTCAGGAATTTCTACAGATTGTGTTTTTCCTGTGAGAAAAAGGGGACTTTTCAGCAATCCTTATTTAATAAGCTGTATAGACCAATCCTTGGACACCCCTTCGCTGCTTCTATATACAGTTCTGTCATAAGGCAGAATATTTAGAACAACATCTTGCTTCATTAAAGGGACACTAATGTCCAATAAAAAATGTTCTTGTTTTGTAGAGTTTAAAAAAAAAAAAAATAATGTGGCAAAAATCCCATCTCTCAAACCTTTAAGGTTTGAGAGATATTCACATCTAAAATTCCCCCTCCCTCCCCTTCTCCTGTCGTCAGAGCTCTGACAGCAGGAGATCCCGGTCCTGAGACCAGCCAGTGGCTCTGCAGCAGAGCCGAAATAGCAATATTAGAAAAGAATTACTTAATTGGAAAGGTCTACAAAGTGTGCCTGGTTTGCAAGCACACTTTGTAGAACGTTACAATGAAGTAATTCTTTTTAAATAACGTGATTTCGAGTCGGCCAATTCGAATCTCCCGCTGTCAGCTTTACAGCTGACATCAGGATAGGGGGAACTTTTTGATGCGAATATCTCTCAAACCATAAAGATTTAAGAGGTGGGATTTGTGCCACATAATTTATTATTATTATTTTTTTTTTAAATCTACAAAACAAGAATTTTTTTTATGGGACATTACTGTTACTTTAAGCCACCCTTTCCTTGTCTTTATTGAATGCGGATCCTAATTTTGTGCTTTCTTTTTTTAAAAAAAAATCTTAATACCTTGGATGCTACAGTGGTCTCAAAGACATTGCACTGGAATCCTATCTAGCATTCAAGGGGTTAAACACCAAAGCAGATTAGATCTATACTCCTGTACATATGACTGATTGCGTGGCCTGTTCATGAAGTGTTTTTAATTTACCTCTGTTATTTTAACATTCCTTACGATACCTGTTTCAATTATTGGTAACATTCTTCTCTTGTCTTTGAACCTGTTGGTAATGAGGAAATAAGATTGTGTTTCTCATGGGAAAAACTCATTCCTCCCCCGCCCCAATCATGCTGTTGCACCTTTTGGGCACATGAATTGCAAATGTAATCTAGTTGCCAGTGGTATTCTCATGAGAGAGTTTATGGCATGCAGTGTCTTACTAACATTTAGTTTTATTTTATTTATTTTTCTGGAAAATTGTTTTTCAACAAACCAAACACTGCAGAATGTTGAATTTTAAGTGCATTTCTCAATTGTTCACACAAATAACAGAAACAAACCATGTTGTGCTGTAGCCCATCTGGTGCTCCATATCGATTCATCTTCTTGATTGAATTGCAGTGACGGTAGGAATTTAAAACAGAAAATGTGTGAAAGCCAAGAACAACATTGAGAAACCAGTTCATTATTGAGCTTTATTTAAGAGCTCCACTGTTTTTATATATCTAGTGAAAGTTGATACCTTGTATATCAGTGTTTAAGAGCCAAGAGTGATTCAAGCATGAATAATTAGTTATTAGATATCATAGGAAACCCGTGGCATTTAAATGGGGCTTGGAGTAAGTCAATGACTGAATACACAAATGTACATTGGAAAAATGAAAATGTATTTTTGCAAAACTCTGTATGGTTAATCATCATAGGGTGACCAGACCTCACCTTTAACCAGGGGGACACGTGAAAAATGCATACTGCAGGGTTGCTTTAATTTCAGCACAGTCCTGAATTATGCCTGTTTCCTATGTGTCCCTGGTTAAAGCGGAACTACCATCCCTTGTCAACATGGCCCCAAATATTTACCCATCTGGCGACTAGCTGCTCAGTAACTCTAGTCGCCAGAATCATTACTGCGTTCGTGAGATTTATAGACTGCTCTGGGAATAACAGGCAGGAAACTGCACAGACTTCACTATGGAAAGATGTCTGCGTGGTTTCCTGCCTGTCATTCCTAGAGCAGTCTATAAATCTCATGAGCGCGGTAATAATTCTGACGACTAGCGCTGCTGAGCAGCTAGTTGCCAGATGGGTAATTATTTGGGGCCATGTTGATAGTTCCACTTTAAAGGTGAGGTCTGGTCAGCCTAATCATAAATGAAAAAGTTTGTATATCTTTTCCTGTCCGAGACGGGGTTCCATTTAAAAAACAAAGTTAGATACTTTAGAAAACTGCAATATTCTGAATTGTATTTCCAGTTCCTTAACCCTCTGAGTGCCAGAGGGGTACGCAATGCATTGCAAAACAATGAGTTGCGTACCCCTCTGGCACTCAAAGGATTAACCCCTTAAGGACCGGCGGTCATGGGACATTTCCGTCCCATAATGACCGCATAGGCGCGCTTGGACGCGCCGGTACACGTGACCTGTCGCGTGTATCGGCGCGTCATTATGGGGCCTGTTGGAGATCGCTCCGATCTTGGAGCGGTCAATTTCAGGCCCTATTTTTACTTACAGCGCTCCCGGTAGAGCGCTGTAAGTAAAACGTACGTGACGTACTATGACCGTCATCGGTCCTTGAGTATTTCAAGGACCGTGATGGTCCTGGTACGTCAAGGGTCCTTAAGGGGTTAATGTATTAAGTGATAGTAAATGTATGCTTTCTTCCTTTATCACTTGTCATTGAGCAAGTACAAAGAGGGGGATGGAAAATTTAAAAAAATATATATACATCTGTACAGGTTTCGAGGGGGGAGATTCACTAAGCGGTGATAAGGAGGTGATAAAGTGGAGATGACTTCTCCAGTGATATCACTTCTCCAGTTCCTATGTTATTCTGTGGAGCCTATTCACTAAGATCTCCAAAGTTGAAGAAGTCTTAATGCATAGGCTCCATAGAGTAACATAGGAATTGGAGAAGTGATATCACTGGAGAAGTCATCTCCTCTTTATCACCGCTTAGCGAATCTCTCCCAAGGTCTTTTTAGTTTGGGTTGACAAACAATCCCATGCTGACCAAATAAGCAGCAATTTAGAGCGAGGGTGAGTAATCTGCATGACTCCAACTGTTTGACTATAACTCCCATCATCTTTAGTCAGACAATGGTTGGCTGAGTGTGATGGGAATTGCAGCTCACAGACAGCTACAGTCCTGCATGTTGACTACTCCTTTCTTAGAGGTAATATTTGCTCTGTATGGGTTATGAAGATGGTGGGCCATGGCCTTGGCATGTAGGTTCCTGCTTTCTGTTTACTTGCGCCTAAATTTCCTTGATGGCTTTTAAAGTGATTATACTGGTGTAAAAAAAATAGATCGCTGAGTGTTCTTTATAATATAAGAAACACTTTGCGTTATTTCAAACCACTTGCATTTCTTTAGTTCATAACATATTAACTCTTGAATCCCCCACCCACCCCTTCTCACCGCCTCCCAATGACACTCTAATAGTGTTGTGTGCCCCAACGGCTGTAGCGAGGGCAGGATTTTCCTTTGCTTACTGAAGATTGTCCCTCACCATATCTGTCCGGACCTGCATGAGCTGCAGCAGTGACGTGGCCAGAAGGGGCAGGCGGGGGATCCTTCTAGAGTAAAAAATGTTATGAACTACAGAAATGTAAGTGGTTTGAAATAGCACAATGTGTTCCTTCTATTATAAAGAAGACTTGGCAATCCAGTGTTTTTACATTTTCAATCCTTTTAACCCTTTGAGTGGCAGAGGGGTACGCAATGCATTGCAATGCGTTGCGTACCCCTCTGGCACTCAAAGGGTTAACATTTCTCTCTGGATCCTAATTGTTTTAATATATTTGTTCAATATCACAGGAGAGATGCTCAAAGAATAACCCTATGTTATTCTGTGGAGCCCAAGTATTGTGACAGGAGTGTCTGACATTCAACCTGTGGGCCATATGTGGTCTTCCTGAGACTTAACAAAAAAACATTCTTTAGCTAATTATCTAGCACTCATTATCTAGTAGGCCTGTAAGGCCTAGCCACCTTCCTGCTGCTACTGTAAAGTTGAATAGTTGTCTGCTAAATATCAGCACTGCCACTGATTTGATTAGTGACTAGAATTAGGCCTATATGTTTTCTCCTTTATACAAATAAAGTTACTTGAACTTTTAGTCTTTTCGAATTTTATATATTCCTTCAAAAAAATCCATATTTTGAATAGCAGACCAGCTAAAATTTATCCTTGTTGTCAATTAAAAATTAAATGTGGCCTTCACACACACGGATTTCGAATCATGTGGCTCCCACTGAAAAAACCTGGATGCCAATGTCCTAAGATTGAAACCAATTTTCAAGAAAAAGCCCCATCGAATAATGTAGCAACTGGAAAATTTCAGACTTTATCCCACCTTTGTGTATAACACCAGAGTATACAAGATACATAGAATCACTATGGCTGCTCTAAGCCGGAATCTCATTTTTTTAATTTGCGAATGCATGTTTTATTTATTATTATTGTAATCTATGGTATAGGAAGAACTTTCCATGTGAATACTCTTGCACTCATTTGTTTGTAAATCTTTGTGTCTAGTACCATACATTACACTTCCATAGAGCTATGTAAAGTGATATAAGGACATTTCTTTGCAAAAGGTAAAGTTGTGGGAGCTGTAGTTTGACAGTAGCTATAGGGCCTCAATTTGCCCACCACAACCATACATGAAACAAACAAGGCTCTGTAAATAGATAACATATAATAGGGCATATTTAGCAAGATAAAAGTAGAGCAGTAAGAGATATAAGATTGAATACCATTGCAGGTGATAAATGTTAGCACTGATTTTATCTCACAAATTCCTGCTGAAGCGTAGGGGAGAATTTGTAGCTAAAGCCAGTGATCACTATCACCTACAATGGAATCCAGTCCGTAGTGAGGGTCATATACTAAGCAGTGAAAAAAAAAATCATGACCCAACCATTTACACCAGAGGGGACAAATAAAATTAGTCACTGATTTCAAAAGGGCTTCCTGGAGAGGTCTACAATAAATGAGAAATTGCATGTGCCCCCTGTGGTACAGTTGGTTTGCCCTGGAATTGATCCAGTTATTCTTGGCTCAGCGGGCTAGATTCTACTGCATCTCATACATTTTATAATTATATATTATCTCACAATCTTTCATATTGTGTGGGGAAATCTGGAATAAGAACCAGTAATAAGATCTATTGTCTGTAATAGAACCTAGCTGACCATCAGTAAATACACACAATGCATTTGGTTTTGGATGTGTTCTCTATATATTAACCTAGAAGTGGGTTACAGCTAGTAGGAAATCTGTCTCTTTGCTCTGACTGTACATTTACAGAGCTCGTATTGAGGGGAATGAAATCACTTTTTAGCTTACACTGCAAAAGAAGAATTATGTGAATTTTACCATAAAGCCCACATTTCATATAGTGTATCCTACTCCCAGAGCAGTCAGTTCAGCTGCATTAGCAGCAATTGGAGGTATCATGTTGCATTGTAGGAAGGCTTCGTAGGTTGGTGGTAGGTACCAGGAGCCTCTTCCCCGAATGAAATCATGCACAGTGCTCTTACTGAATGACCATGAAGAAAAAAATAAGCCATTGTAATGCATTCTGGCAATGGTATTAGGTTGAGGCATAATGGCAGAATCCACTCAATTTCCAGATTTTTCCAGCACCTTTGCTCAGTATGAGCATGGTGTGTGAAGTCATCAAGGGAAAGGCCTTCTTCTGAACAAACACCACTGAGGGTATAAGGGCTTTGGAGCTGGCAAAATTAAGATTAATCGGTGCCACAAAGTAACACATTTTCTCTGTCGTCCAATATAGGTTACTGATAACTTCGGGCTAGGCGACCTGCCCCTTTAGGTAAGACAGGAAACTTCTTTTGAATAAGAAGTGCTGGGTGGAGCCTACCTTCCCTCTCAGCCTGCAGTAGCCAATACAGTCCAGTTAGATTGCTTCCTTTGAAGAGGAAAGACAGAATCTGTTCTGCTTTAGTTTTAGTGTTTTATTGTTTTCTGTTAGATATGGAATACCACCATTAGGTGGATTAACTGACAATGCCGTTAGATGTGGATAGCTCAGTTTCCAGTTGCTATGGTGGACCTTTTAGCCCTGAGGGGAAAATCTTGCTGGACAAGTTCTTTCCCAGGAGTGGCCCACGGAGGCTCCTTTTTAAATACATGGTAATCTGAAGACAGAAGACTTGCTAAAAAGGTGAGTAACCCCTTGAGTGCTGAGGTCCACATGTCCCACACTTACACTCCACACAGAGTTCTCCATTGGAGTTCCTATTACATACTCCTGCACTCATTGGGTTTGTCTGTATGTCTGTTGGGGGGGCTTGGAGCAGTGTTTCTGTGGTAATGTATCCCTTTGTATGCTATTTTGACATGTTTTGGGCACTTTTCAATACTTTCCCGGTTGGGGGCAGTGTTTATTTCACTTTTACTATGTTTTTTGGTGTATTTGCTAATCTTTTTACAAAATTTTACGGAGGTAACATTTGTTTTACTGCAAAGACGCCATGCTCCATTTGTCTCTGAGACTTTACTGTTTGGGACATATCTCTGCAACCGCTCATCGTAGTGACTTCAGAGATGGCTCATTTTGTTTGTCTACCCTTGTTCTATGATTCGGTTCATGCTCTGAGTGTTTTGGGGGGCTCAGGGGGGCTTTGGGCACTGTTTGGGGTACTTGTACAGGGAAACTACATTTCCCATGAGCGCTTGCTTCGCGCGCTTGTTACTGATTGGCTCCCGTTGTGGTCGCCATTTTCTTTCATCCCTTCATGAGTATCCTACGCAGGGCTGGAGCTTTCCTTCTCTCCTCAGCTGATTGAACCTTAGCCTTCCAGATAAATGCATTGTAGCTATTTCTGTGGGTGAAATTTTAATCTTAAACACTGTTTAGCAGATATATTATATATTTTATATATATATATATATATATATATATATATATATATATTTTGAGACTTTTGTGACACTGTGAGATTGTATAATCTGTCTGAACTTGGGGCTAGGCTTAAGACTAAGGACCCTGGGACGTCTGGACCCCCACTGCGCATTGTTCCTTATGTCAGTCAGGGTTACCTAGAGAATACTCAGGTCATTTATGCCCTACATGCTCTGCTGCCCCTGAGTCACCTCCAGGGACCTCCAGCCATGTATTAGAGCAGTGTTTCACAACTCCTGCCCTCAGGACCCACTAACAGGCCAGGACTTAGGGATTTCTCTGCTAGAGCACAGGTGTGGTGATCAGAGGCTCACTCACACTGATTAACTCACCTGTGCTCTAACAAGGGAATCGTCAAATCCTGTCCTGTTAGTGGGTCCTGAGGACAGGAGTTGAGAAACACTGTATTAGAGCCAACTTGGTTACAGGAGTTTAAGGCTACTACTAAAGATTTAAAGTCTACCTTACAACTGTTACCATCTCAGTTGAGTGGGGTCTTTCAGGCTTGGCAACCCCCTGTATCCATCGGATCATCCCTGCCTAAACCGCAGGGGATACCTGATGTGTCTGATTGATTCATCTGAAGAGGAACTCTTAATGGATTCAGATGACGAGTGTAATTCTGTGGAGGTGTCTTCCCAGTTTTTTTGGGGACCCATTTGAGGCTTACCCTGACCCCTCTGCTGAGGGCCTGATCAGGGCCGTCCTCACTACTTTGAATATTCCCTTGGCATCTGAAGATCCCAAGGACCCTTCTGATGTGTTTCAGGAGCCTAAGACGCAGTCTACCTGCTTTCCTCCCAATCCCACTCTTGACCATCTTGGATGAGTGGAAGCTTCCTGACAAGAAGCTTGCTGTATCTAGAAAACTTGCTAAATTGTATCCCTTCTCTGAAGCGGCTTTGGTACAGTGGGCTCAACCTCCTAAGGTGAATGCCTCGGTTTCTTGACTCTCCAAGTCCACTTCTTTGCCAGTGGCAGATACATCTGTTATCAAGGATTGGACAGATAGGAAGATTGAGGCCTTGTTGAAGCCAGTCTTTTCTGCTGCTGGTACCTCCTTGCGTACTGCTTTTGCGGCCGCTTGGGTGAATAGAGCCATTGTAGTTTGGACTGAGCAGCTAACAGAGGCTGTCCGTCAAGGCGCTCCAACTTCTGACTTGTTGCGGCTCTTAGCTAATAATAGCATTATGTGTCTGCAGGGATTTTTGATTCCATACGTTTGGTAGGAAGATATCATCAGTGAGGCTACTGGGGGGAAGAGCACCGTGTTGCCTTTCCTCCCCAAGAAGAAGGCATGGTCCAGATGGAATCAGCTTTTTTGTCCCTTTCAGACTTAGGTGCGCGCAGCGACCCAGGTGGTTCCCCAGGCACCTTGTGCCTCCTCCAAGCCTAAACAGCAATGGAGACCCAAGCAGTCCTCGGCTAAGCCCAAGACTGCCAAACCTTCTTCGGCATGACTCGAACCCCAGTTCCCACGAATCAGTGGGTGGCCATCTGCTTTTTTACCACTCTGGACAGATTCCGTGGTGGATCCGTGAGTTCTTCAAGTTGGGACAGAGGGGTACAGGATCCCCTTCACCTCTCTTCTTCTGCCCAGATTTCGTCTTTCACACACTCCTCAGGCGGCAGACAAGCTTTGGCTTTTCACTGAGGAGGTTCAGACCCTTTTGGACAAAGAGGTTTTGGAGCCGGTTCCCAAACCAGAACAGGATTTCGGTCAACAAGAAGAACGGCAGATGTCATCCTATCCTGGACCTCAAGAATCTCAATTCTGTCGTGGTCAAGTCTCATTATCATCAGGAGTCTCTGCGGACGGTGATAGCCACCATGTCTCCTGGACAGTTTCTCGCCTCCCTGCATCTTCAGGATGTATACCTACACATTGCCATTCATCCAGAGAGCCGGCAATACCTCTAGTTTGCCTGCGATCAAGGGCACTTTGATTTTCTGCTCTTCCCTTTTGGTCTGTCTACTGCTCCACAGGTCTTCAGTTGGGTCCTAGGTGCCTTGATATCGCTCTTGCACAGGACTGGGGTCCGAGTTACTCCTTACATGGTGCGTCTTGGGGCACCTGAATATCCAGGGCCGGTGGTCTCCGGATGAGTCTCCTTCCCATCAACGTATTGGAGCTTCCAGCAATCTTCCATGCTGTTTGGTATTGGATGGTCCACTTGGAGAGTTGTCCTGTTCGAGTCCAATCAGACAATACCATGGCCATGGCTTACATCAACAAGGCGGCACAAGAAGTTTTGCAACTTGGTTGGAGGCCAAGGCTATTTTGGCCTGGGCAGAAGATCATGTTCCTGCTATTTCCGCAGTTCACATTCCAGGCGTGGACAACGTCCTGGCAGACTTCTTAAAGCGGAACTAACACCGCTAACAAAGGTTGTCTTTAATAATTCCCTATCTGACGACTAGCTGCTTAGTAGCGCTAGTCGCCAGAATTATTACCTCTTCATGATGAAATTTGAAGTGATCCTCGGCTGACAGGCAGGACGAGGATCACTTCAAATTTCTTCATGAAGAGGTAATAATTCTGGCGACTAGCTCTACTAAGCAGCTAGTCGCCAGATAGGGAATTATTAAAGACAACCTTTGTTAGCGGTGTTAGTTCCACTTTAAGTCAACACACCATCAACAGCAGAGAGTGGGAACTGAATCAGGAAGTGTTCCATCTCATTGTCCAGAAGTGGGTCTTCCCTGATGTTGAGACACAACAGGAAGGTTCTGCTGTTCTGCTCCCGTTGGAACGACCCTCATTCTCTAGCAGTGGATGCCATGTCCAGTCCATGTAGTTTTCTTCTGGCATACATATTTCCCCATGTTGCACAGAGTATTGAGGAAGCTTCGTCTGGAGCAATCTACAGTCATTCTGATTGGTCCATATGGGCCTCACCAGTCCTGGTTTCCAGAGCTTCTGGATATGTCGGTGGCAGAACCGTTTCGACTTCCCCCACCGTCTGGATCTTTTTCTACAGAGATACCTGTGGAAGGAAGATGTCGAACATTTGGGTTTGATGGCTTGGAGGTTGAATCCTTAATTTTGAAGAAGGGCTTTTCTTTTGAGGTCGTTGCTACTATGCTTCATGCTCTGAAACCTGTTTCTTCTAAGGCATACCTTCAGGTTTGGTCTACCTTTCTTTCTTGGTGTTTTGATAGGGATCTTTCCCATGACTTTGATCTCCCTGTCTTTTTTGCAGGATGGGGTTGATAAGGGTCTCAGTTTGAGTTCCTTGAAGGTTCAGACTTCAGCGCTCTGTTTTCTTTCAGAGACATCTTGCCATTATCCCTGATGTCAAGGTTTTCTTCCAGGGTGTTGCTCATGCTCGCCCTACTTTTAAGAGTCCCATTCCTCAGTGGGATCTCAATTTGGTCTTAGGTGTTCTCCAGCGTCCACCTTTTGAGTCCTTGGCTTCCGTTCTTTTACGTCTCCTGACTTGGAAGATGGCTTTTCTCCTGGCGATTGTGTCTCTTCGCCGTGTCGCAGAGTTACATGCTTTGTCCTGTAAATCCTCCTTTTTGGTTTTTCTTAAGGACAAGGCGGTTCTTCACACTTCTCAGGATTTTCTCCCGAAGGTTGTTTCTGAGTTCCACATTAACCAGGAAATAGTTGTGCCTTCTTTTTTGTCCTGACCCTACATCTGACAAGGAAAGGGATCTTCACTTGTTGGATGTTGTGCGCTGCCTTAAGTTTTATGTACATCGTACTGAGTCCATCCGCCAGCCTGACGTGGTGTTTGTCATTCCTGAGGGTCCTAGGGCTGGTAATCCGGCTTCTAAGGTTACCATTGCTTCCTGGATTAAGTCCACCATTCTGTCTCCCAAAGACTGGTACTTAGGTGTCACCTTTGACTCCACTCCAAGTTACAGCCAAAACCCTAATTCCAGCACTCACTTTGTCTCGTCTTATCTATTGTAGCACACTGCACACTAGTCTTCCCTTTCATCAATACATAATTTAAGTGATAGTAATACTCGAATATAACATTTTTAATTTTGTTCTTCAACATTTAAAAGTGTGAATGTCAGTCATTCACTTTAAAACGCAGCCAATCAGAACTGATTAGGTTTTTTTGTTCTCCGTTCCCCCTTTCTTCATAAGAATTGAAGAAATTTGTATGGTCAACTGACCAACAGGAGAGCAGACAAGAATGAAATTCCTTCTCCGTGAGACATTTTATTTTATTCTGAATACCAAGACCATTAATGGTTAGAACAATGAAAAATGATACAGAGAAAATGTTGGTGTGTTTGTTCGGATAGGATTGCCATGGCAACCATAGCCCTCTTAGTGGAGCCACAGTTTTACATAGCTGACCTCTGAAAAAGTGCCGAACTTTAAACGTCACATCAGTCACACTTTTAAATAGATATTTTATTCATTTTTATTTACTGCTGCTGGTAGATTTATTTTCCTTGCTAATCACATTTCAAAAGCCATTAATTACATTGTTCCTCCATATCTGTCAAATCTGCAGTGATGAATCAAATTATTTGAATAGTCTATTAAAAATAGTAGGTTGATTTAATATTATATCAAATAATTGTCACCTTCATCTCAATGAAATAATACTCATGAGCATAACCTTGCATTCATAACTTCTTCTAATTCTTGTGAGGTCGTCTTAACTCGGCTTCAGTGCTGAATGAATCTGATAATGTGGTAGCGGTATGACAACTCACAGGCTTAAACAAGATAAATGCTCCTCATTTTCAGAAAATTTTATTTATTTTTGTACATCTGTAGCTTTTACTGAAATAAGTGAAACAATAATCTCTATAGAATATTCAATAAATTAAATATTCAGAAATGTACAACTCTCGTATCAAAGTATATCCCCATCCAGCCTTTTTTTTTTTTTCTCTCTCGCTCTCTCTCTCTCTCTCTCCCTCTCCCTCTCCCTCTCCCTCTCCCTCTCCCTCTCCCTCTCCCTCTCCCTCTCCCTCTCCCTCTCTTTATCCACGCTCACTCCTGTTTACAAGTTTTCATTTCTATTGCACCTAGTACATGGAGTGATATATTCTTTCCATAAGGCTTTCTCCTAGCCTAAAGATCTTTAAATTCTCCCCAAAAACACACATCTTCTGAGAGGCTTAGCAATTGTCTATATAACTCTTAAAAACCTACTCGCCTTCCTAAAGAACATCCCGTCCTTATGATGCTTCTAGTACAATTAAAGGAAAGGTTAAACCCCCTATCCTAAAGGACACATAGCCCTTGTCATAGCAATACTAGTTGAAGCTGCTGACACTGACCAGTGATTCAGATACAGGCTCTGAGTAGGGACAAACTTCTTCCTTGCTCAAAGCACGTATCACTTCTGAGTATGAAAAAAGGTAGAGCAACATGGGCCCTTCTTCATGGTACTGTATGCCCAGTTCATACTCTGGCTATCCGAATTAGTCATGTGGTGATGTAATGCACTAGTATTTCAGGGAACGTTTAGACAATGTTAAATTTGTGTGTGTATTTTCACAAGTCCAGTTTTCAAGTGATCTTTTCCATTTTACTTTTGTTGCTATGAATTGCACTCCCAGATAAAATGGTACAATAAAATCAAGGGTTAAATGAAATGTGTGTGTGCATATATATAATATGCAAACAAAAATGTGTGAAGTTTAAAGAAAATAAATGCAGTGCATCTTCTATATATCTAAAATTTCATCTATTCAAAATGTTTATTTCAAAGTGAATTTAGGTGTAATAAAGTATCCTTATAGCAAACATTGTACATGTTAACAATTCTTGTTCAAAATACAGCATGTGGATGGGGTCTGCCTGTAGGGGGAGACAAAGTATTGAATTAGGATTTCAGAAAGAAAAACATAACAAATACAGTTCTTTATTCAATCAACCAGTGAGAAGGATTCCTCTTCTTTCTTCTTTTTTTTTTTTTTTTTTTTTTTTTGTTTGTTTTAATCCTAAAGCCCGTTTTGCTTTGGCAGTTTATTTATTTATTTATTTATTTATTTTTTAGTCCTATGGGGCTCTTCCAGTTTCTTAAATATTAACTATCTGATTTTGGATTGTGTTGTATTAATCCTATGTTAGAGGGGTATCCGATATGTTGATCTGCAATGTAGAGGGTTAAATGGGAGTGTTAACAACAGAGACTCATTTGGCCCTAACCAAATCATTCTTCATTCCCGTGTATCCAAGCGTTGCACAAATATGATGGTATTTTTACCTTGAACTTATTTCTAGGCCTCTGAGCCATTTCATAACCTATTAAATATATTGCCAATACTAGACATAGGCAGTTATGGAGCAAATCATCTGTATCTGATAGAGCAAATGCTCATTCTCATCCACTGAAATGGAGTTTTTAGTCCTTGTGTGTGATAAATGTCTCCAGCACACTGGAGACCTCTCTCGCATTCAATGAGTTAAAAGCCTCCTTTAAATCAGTGTGAATGTTTATTTCTCTCCTTTGTTGCAATTAGTTTCCCCAATTTTCTTTAGTACATCAACCTATCTGAGTCTTTAGGATCCATGAGGGACAAATGCATTTCAATGCTTGGATACCTCCCTGGCACTCATAGGGTTTAGATTTGCATTTCAACCCCTTCTTTCCCTTCCACATTCCCATTATTGCCAATCTTCAGTGTTTGTCAGCATTAGTCCTGGGGTAGTGCAGATTTCCAAAAAAGAGGGACATCAGAATGCGTACCTCCCAACAATTCAAATGGCCAAAGAGGGACACTTGTGTTTAAGGGGGTGTAGCTGGGGGCGTGGCTAGTAGGTGGGGCATTACCGAGGAGTATTTTTAGGTTATTTTGTGACCTATTGATACCTCTTTGTGTAACTGAATTAATGATTTAGAACAAGACCAAAGTGTTTTAATCACACAGACTAATTTATATACACATATACTGAAGTATATACAAACATATATATATATGAGTTTTATTGCTGCGGAGCAATTTAATACACTAATATACACACCACACAGTCTGATCCCCTAAAAAGAGGGACACCAGGGTGGGAAAGAGGGACAGAGGGATTTGGTTCAAAAACAGGGACTGTCCCTCCTAAAGAGGGACACTTGAGAGGTATGGAGAGGTAAGCATCACATTGCAAAGCAATGTGTTGAGTACCCCTCTGGTACTCAAAGGGTTAAAAAAATTTACTTGTTGGTGTCCCCCGGGGACTGGAGCTGCAAATCAGTGGTCTTCTTCCTCCAGTTGACTTAAATACACAACAACACTGTCCTTTAAAGCGATAATGTTTCACAAAAACAGCAGCTCCAGTTAATCTTCATAGAATTTGGGCCATGGAGAGTGTTATTTCATTACTGTCAGAGTTGTAGTTCAAGAGTAATTGAATGATAGTTTCCCCCTCCCGCTCCTTTTACCTAGTGTAAGCCCCCAGATGTGGAATCCAGTCCATAGACCAGACAGCTCACATGAAGGATCAATATTCTACTATGATAACAATGAAAACCCTGTCCCCCTTGACAGGTTTGTCAGGTTTTTCCCTTATCTTAACCCTTTGGGTGCCAGAGGGGTACGGAACGCATTGCTTTGCAATGCGTTCCGTACCACTCTGGCACTCAAAGGTTTAAGTGAAGATTGTCCCTCTCTGCAATCTACCTGGACACTCCCTGCTGCACTAAGCTGGGCAGTGTTACATCAGTAAAAGGGGCGGGAGTGGGGTATTTTATCATTCAATTACTCTTGAACTGCAACTCTGACAGAACTGAATTAACACTCTCCAAGGCCCAAATACTAGGATGATTAATTAGAGCTGCTTTTATTATAAAACTTTACTATCACTTTAAAATGATGGCTAATCACTGGTGGATATGTAAACCATACTGCAGAGTAATAGTCTCTAGCTGTTTACTTCCTTGGAAATTACTTTGTAACAATACACTTTATTTGAACACACGGGACCATATTCAGGAAACAGAAGCAGACAAATTGTGCTGTGAATGTGACAGTTTGCAGTCATTTTAAATCGGGTGTTAAAATGTGGGTTAAAAATCCTATTTAAAGGGATAGTAATACTTCATTTTTTACTATCACCCCTCTTGTAGCCCTTAAAAATTGGAATTAAACGAGACCAGAAGCATCTCTCAAACCTTTATGGTTTGAGTGATATTCGCGTTCAAAGTTCCCTCTCCCCTGAATTCAGCTGACAGCAGGGGAATCCGGTCCGTGAGCAAGCGGTGGCTCTGCAGCAGTGGTGAGATCGCGTTATAGAAACAGAAATACTTCACTAAAATGGTCTTCTATGTGTGTTTGGTTTGATCTTGGTTTGCAAGCACACGTAGAAGACCATTACAGTGAATTTCTGTTTCTATAACTCAATCTCGCCACTGCTGCAGAGCTGCCACCGGTCCCGGGACTGGATTCCCTTGCTGTCAGCTACAACGCTGAATTCAGGGGAGAGAGAAGGAGAGGGAACTTTAAGGCGGTATCTCTCAAACCATAAATGTTTGAGAGATGCCGCTGGTCTCGTTTAATTCAGAATTTTAAGGGCTACAACATGGGGGATAGTAAAAATGAAGTATTACTATCCCTTTAATGGCAAGATCAATGCATTGCATACCTTTATGGCATTCAACGGGTTAAACCAATGGTCAGTTGGAGAAATTTTTGTTTGTCACATGTGATGCAAGTGTTACTCCTCTGGTATCCTGACGTTAGCACTTCAATATAAATGAAAATAAATGCACTTTTTGGTAAACCCTATTACATTGCAAGTCCATTTTTTTGCTATTGAGGGCTACATCTCCCATCATATCCAACTAGCCAGTGGCTGGTTGGGGATGATGGGAGTTGTAGTCCCCAGAAGCTGACTAGCCCTGGCCTATATAGTGGATTTGTCACCTAAACACCAAGTTTAGTATTACAGAGCTTTCAAATCAGTGTGTTTGTTATACTAGTTTTTTTCAGGGGATGAAAAAAAAACATGTTTGAAAAGTGTTTACTTTTAGGATTGGTGACTGAGACTGTAGCATGTGATGCAAATCCCCTGCATAGTATGCTAATTAGTTATTCAAGGCCAAACTTACAGCTTGCTGTGCTATTAGGAATATACCAGTGTGTGTGGACTTTGCCTAGATTCATTGTGTGTGTTTGTATTAATAGTGGCCAAGAAAATAAACTAATTAGCATAAAGTGCCACACTGATTTGACAGTCTTCATTCTCCAAAACTATTTATATACCAAACAAATGGCTGGCACATCATTTAGACCATTTTTAGTCCCCTTTAACATTAACTAAACATATCTTAAAGTGACTTGTCCACTTTAATTATGTGCTTGATAAGGCCATATGTAAATTTTACATTTAGGACAAAATGAACATATTCTCCAATAAATTCAAAATGGCATATAAAAAATACAAAAAAAATGTATTAACCCACTTGAGTGGAAAATACCTCTCTGTAATATTACTTTTCCATGTGTTGTAGACCAGTATAGCATTCAAAGGGTTACTGAACACTGCTGGAAACACATTTCAGTTTCCAGTTTGAGTCGAACGTCTTCAGGGACATCCCAGCTATTTCCATTATAATCTGATTATCTATAGATTGCTGCCTGTGAATGACATTGCTTGCTCTCTAGTGTGCAGACAGCATTGTATAAACAAAACACAAATCTTCAGGGAGATCCTCTGTATATCAGGCTATAAAACCTCCTTTTTCCATAAATATGGAGACATCTACCATACTGACATAATTCTGCGTTCCATTTATAATCTTATTTCTGCCATCATTCTAGTCTTCTTTATGAATAAGAGACTTCCATTACACTTTTGTCATGCTATATTTATAGCCTTCAGTATGGTTTTGTATACAAGAGGAATGTCGTACTTCTCAACATTTCAAATGGACAGAGGGACACTGTTATATTAGGTGATGTTGCTGGGCACATTAATGGTGGGCAAGTTATTAAAGATAATTTTTAGGTTATATTATGACCTTTTGACAGCTCTTTATATGTAACTGAGTAAATGATTTAGAACAAGCCAAAAGTATTTTATTGGCACAGCCCAATTTCTAAACAAATATTAACCCTCTGAGTGCCAGATGTGCCATAGGATGTGGCTCTCTTCCCACTGGACCAGAGGACAGATTGTAAGTCGTCGTTCTTTTTTTTTTCCCATACTGGGCAGTTATTCAATACTCTTAGTACAAGTTCATTTTACTCCTGATATTAATTATGTAGAATGGGCTAAGATTCATCAGAATACAGTGAGTAAAATATAAAGTGGAACTACCACCCCTTGTAAACATGCTCCCAAATAATTACCCATCCGGTGACCATCTGCTCAATAGTGCTAGTCGCCAGAATTATTTACCTCCTTTTAGAGAATTCCTACTGCTCCCGGGATTGACAGCCAGGAAACAGCGCAGACATCTTTGTATAGTGAAGTCTGCACACCTGTGCTGTCGGTCCCAGTCTGCTCTAGGAGGCGTTGCTGGGAGCCTCATGACACCGGAAGGGACTGACAGCTCAGGAGCGCAGACGTTGCTAGGCAAAGATGTCTGCGCTGTTTCCAGGCTGTCAGTCCTGGGAGCAGTAGGATTTCTCAATAACGCGGTAATAATTCTGGCGACTAGCACTATTGAGCAGCTGGTCGCCAGATGGGTAATTATTTTGGGGCAAGTTTCAAAGTGATGGTAGTTTCACTTTAAACATAGGGGAGGGAGTCTCAAATATACTTAAGCAATATATATATATTTCACTGTCGTCCAATACAGGTTACTGGTAACACTGGGAGGCGTCAGTCCCCTTTAAGTAGGCAGGAACTTTCTCTAAATGTATGCAGGGGGGTGGAGCCTCCCTTTCCCTCTCAGGCTGCTGTTCACTTAGCCTGCCCAGAATTGTTTGTTCCTGTGTAAGACACATAGGTGGAGAACATCTCTCTTCAATTTTTATTTAGTTTTGTTATTTTCTGTCAAATATGGAATACCACCATTAGGCGGGTTACCAGGACTGACAATGCCCTTTCCAAAGTGGCTAGTTTCAGTGGCCAGAGCAGTTTGGTGGACCTTAAGCTCTGAAGAGGGAATAATCTTGATTTCAAGTGATTCCCTGGGGATTCCTCTCTGAGGTACTCCTCTTTCCCTGGTGACCTGAAGACAGAAGATCTGCAGAAAGGTGAGCCACCCTTTGAGTGCTGAAGGTCCACTTGTCCCACAGTGTCCCTTAACTGGGCTTGTATTTGGGAGTTCTCATTGCGCACTCCAGCACTCATTGGGTGTTTATGTATATATATATATATATATTGTGTATATATAAGTGTATGTCTGTGGTTTTGGAGCAGTTTATATGGCATATTAACCCTTTCTCTGCTGGTTTGACTAGTTTAATGTGGTTTTGGGACACTTCCTTTATAGGCTAGTGTTTTCTTATGTTGTACATGTGTTTACTATGTATTCTTGACCTTTTCCCTTTGGGGGTTAATTTTATTATAAAATTATGTTCTGCGCCTTTAAGGCGTGCTTTACCGCATGGACGCCATTGCTCCTTTACTTTCAATGGGCTTATACAGTTTGGGACGTATCTCTGGAACCGCTTCACACAGCGAATTCGGAGAAGGCTCGTTTTTCTTGTCTACCCTTGCTCTATCATCCAGTTTATAGTTCAAGTGTCTTGGGGGGCTTTGGGCACTGTTTTGGGGTACTTTTTGGGAAAAACTACATTTCCCATGAGCCCTTGATTCGCGCCTAATTTCTGATTGGCTCCCGTCGCGGTGGCCATTTTGGGCACTTTTCTCAATGTGTATCCCACACAGGCCTTGGACAATACTTTTCTCCTCTGCAGATTGACCCTTCGCCTGCCGGAACAGTCTATATTTGGTGTTTCTTGGGTGAAATATCAATCTTACACACTACAATTGGGTGATTCATTGTACAGTTGGTTATTTTGACAATGTGTGAATGTCTATACCGCTGGAGTTAGGGGCTAGACCTAAGACTAAGGAAGATGGGGTATCAGTATCCCCCATTGCTCATTGCTCTTCCTGTCACACAGGGCTACCTAGAGTGTTCTCTGGTCATTTCTGCCCAGCAGGTTTTGAAGTTCCTGGCAGCAACCCAGGGCCTTCCAGCCATGCTATTGAGCCATCTTGGGTGCAAGAGTTAAGGCTGCAACTGGAGACCTTAGGTCCACTTTACAGCTCTTTGCATCCTGATACAGGGGGCACTTCTATTGTGACAGACCCCCCTCTATTATCAAACCCTCCCTGTCTCACCCTCAGGGAGCACCTGATGTGGTAGATTCTTCTGAGGAAGAATTGTTGCTAGATTCGAATGTTGAGGTTGGTGCTCTTTTGGAATTCACAGGTCTCCTAGGGGACCCACTTGATGCTGATCCTTAAACTTCTACTGAGGGCCTGATCAGGGCTGTATTGCCCAATCTCAACATGCCATCAGTTAAGGGGATTTACTCTGTTCCCTCTGATGTTTTTCAAGTGCCTGTACAGTCCCTTACTCATTTTCCTCCTACCAACTCTTGACTGATTGGCTCTGACGCATGGACTACTCCTGACAAGTCCTCTTCAGTGTCTAGGAAGTTTGCTAAACGTTTTCCCTTTTCTGAAACAGAAATGACTACATGGGTTCATCCCCCCTGAGGTGGACGCTCCCATATCTAGACTGTCTCAACCTACTGTCTTACATGTTTCTGATGCTGCTAGATTGGTCTGCCAAGTGACTTGTGGTTCACCTCAAGTCCCTTTTTGCTTCTTTTGGTTCTGCTATGCATCCAGACCTTGCTGTTCCAAGGGTTAACCGGGCTGTTCCAGTCTGGACTGAGCAACTTGCTGGTGGTCTGTCAGGATGCGCCTACTTCGGAGACATTGCGTCTCCTTGCCATTATCTCTGTAGATCAACACTTTGTTTCTGCTGCTGCCCTTGATGTCATCCGCATGATGGCAAGGGCCTCCACTACCTCTGTGGTGGCTAGGCGCGTGCCTTGGCTTCAGATTGGACTGCTGTCGCTGCTTCCAGGAAGATTTCCTTCTTTGCTTTTTGAGGGTTCTTCCTTGTCTTCTGGTTTTTTTATCAGTTTAATATCTGATACGTCCCCTATCTGGGGACCATATATGGAATGGATTTTTAGAACAGGGAGATGGAAGAAGAACTTGTTCTGTCCACTCCACAATAAGGAACTCTCTAGAGAGGCCTCAGGGGTTGCCGTTTGCGCGTTCCGGTCTTTTAGTCCCTTTTCTCTCTGTATCGTATGACGAACCAGGTAGTTTCATCTGCTCCGCGTTCCTCCTGGACCAGGCAGAAATTCCTACCCTAGGCCGCATGCAGTGAGGTAGTCGAGAGTAGCCGTCTGTTCGACGCTATTCAGGCTCTTCTGGACATGGATGTCCTGGAACAGGTTCACTATCACGGTGCCCGTGATTCGTGCTGTTCTGTGTCTGTCACTTGCTGAGTATTCTTGATTGGCTGTCTGCTATTAGCCCTCCTCACACAGCCTTTTTAAACCCAGGTTGAGCACTTCCAGGTTGCCCTTTCGTGGTGTTTCTGACTTCACTTGGCCTGACCTGCATGTCAGGCTTCTGGGCCTGCTGTTCCTGCTGTTCTTGCTGATCCTGCTGATTCTGCATTCCGGTTTTCCAGTGTTCCTGTGTGCTGTGTTCCGGTATTCCTGTGTTCCAGCACCTAGCGGGTTAATCTTACTGAGTTCCTGAGTCTCCTGTCTGCCCACCTTTCCAGCCGGTTCGCTCACCACCGGCGGTTAAGGTGGTTCCGGTCAACTGTTAGTGCATCAGTCTCGCCCCAGTGGACTCCCCGTTGGAGTGTAGGGCTCCTGCTGTAGCCCCGTCGCTCTGGCGACATTGATCTTCTCGCTGCTGCTGATACTTGTTGGTTTCAGTGTGCGGACGCTGGTTTACTCCATTAAACCTGGTTGCGATATACACAGTTGGTTCCAGCGTGCAGACGCTGGTTTACTCCATTAAACCTGGTGGCGACATTTACTGTTGGTCCCAGTGTGAGGACGCTGGTTTACTCCATTAAACCTGGTTGCGATATACACTGTTTGTTCCAGCGTGAGGATGCTGGTTTACTCCATTAAACCTGGTCGTGATATACACTGTTGGTCCCAACGTGCAGACGTTGGTTTGCTCCTGATCTATCCAGTACTGAGTCCAGGTCGCTGTCCACTCCTATGCAGTCGTCCGATTTTCCCTGGCAATAGACTTCTGCTGAGTAAGACCTTAGTTCCTATTCCTCTCTGCTGTCATAGTCATCTGACATCTGGTCTACTCGCTCAGGCTGCCCGGCCCGGTATTGGTAAGGCCGGTAGAACCTTTGTACGTTACCATCCTTAAGGTTGCCTTACCCGGTATTGGCAGGGCCGGTAGAGCCTATACTCAGTACTCCTTTGGGCTGCCTTGCCTATACCGGGTAAGTTAACCGTGAGATGACATATACCGGTTCTACCGGCCTTACCAATACCGGGCAAGGCTGGTAGAGCCTGTTATTGCTACTGTCACTTGGGTTGCCTTGCCCGGTGTTTTAGGCAAGGTCGGTAGAACCTATTGTATGGACAATTTCTTGTTGTATTGTTATGTATGTTTACCCTATGGGGATTGCCTTAACTTTTCAATAAAGTTACGTTTTTACCAAACCTTACGTCTGAGAGTCTTCAAAAACCGTGACATTCCCCCTGCGGTCAGGGGTTCAGGGTTCTATTCAAGCCTTTGGTGGTGACCAACAAAATATTTAAATGCAGGGGAAGGCGGATGCCGACCCTAGTTTGGATCTGGACGATCTTACTTACCTTGTTCTGCTCTCAGTATTCGCTGCTATGTCTCCGGGGGAGTTTCTTGCTTCTCTGGATCTTCAGGATGTGTATTGCACATCCCAATCCATCTAGAGAGAGGGCAGTATCTGAGGTTTGCCGGCGCCAGGCTTTTCAGTTTCAGCCTTCTCTTGGTCTGTCAACAGCCCCCCCCCCGGTTTTTCAACGGGGCTGGGGGCCTTGATATCCTTCCTCCTTCGGGACGGCATCAGACTACTTGCTCGGACCACTTGCCTTATGTTAGCATCATCTGTGGACCTTCTTCATCAGCTGGTTCAGACCTGTATTCAATTCCTTCTCTCCTCGGTTGGTTTGCGAACTTGGTCAAGTCAGAGCTTGTTCCGTCTCTGCACCTGGTTTTTCTGTTCGATACTTAGAGGTGCATGGGTTTTTTTCTACCGGTCGAGTTAACCACCAACTTGCTCGAGGGGCCTCAATGATCCTTTCCCACGTTCGGATTCTGGTTCCGACGTTATCTTCTCTGGTGGGGTAGTTCATCTCCACGATAGAGGCGGTTCTATTTGCCATGGTACACACCAGGGAACTTCAAGGATTGTGATACGGACATGCAGGGACCGACCAGATCATCAGAAGCTATGGATCTCTCTCCCTCCTCATGTCGAGTTGAGCTTGGAGTAGTGGTTGGGCCTTTCCAATCTACTATTGGGAAGATCCTTCCGGATTCCCTACTGGACCAAGGTCACATCGGATGCCAGCCTCCTGGGCTGTGGAGCTGTTCTGGGTCACCTTAGCGCTCAGGGGAAGTGGTCCATGGAGGAGTCCCTTCTTCCCATCCTTGGGAGTCTCAACTGGTGGACGGTCCAGTCTGAGTGGAGTCCGACAATGCCACGGCAGTGGCTTACTTCAACAATCAGGGCGGGACAAGAAGTCTCGCCGCATGGTTAGAGGTCAAGGCCATTCTGTCCTGGGCAGAGGTTCCTGTTCCTGTCATTTCCGCAGTGCACATTCCAGGAGTAGACGACGTCATGGCAGACTTCCTCAGTCGTCACGCAGTCAACATCGGAGAGTGGGAACTACATCCGGACGTGTTTCAACTCCTAGTTCAGAGATGGGGAATGCCCCAGTGGATCTGATGGCAATGGGACACAACAGGAAGGTTCCGCCGTTTTGCTCTCTGTGGAGAGACACTCTACCTCTGCTGCTGGTTCAATGTCCTTTCCAGGACATTCTCTCTGGCCATTTTTCTTTCTCTCCGTATGTTAATATGGGCGTTACGGAAATTGTGATTGGTACGTTGACTTTGATCTTCCCACTGTCCTGTCCTTTTGGTTGGACGGTGCTGACTGGGGACTCAGTCTGGTTCATCTTAGAGTTCTTACTTCGGCGCTTTCTGTCGTTTTCCACAAACGCATTGCTATCTTCCTGTAGTTCAGGGTTTCTCCCAGGGTGTTGCTCATGTGCGCCCTGCTTTTCGAGTCCGGCTCCTCTGTGGGACCTTAATTTGGTCTTGGGGGTTCTTCAACGTATTCCCTTTGAGTCTTTGGTTTCTCTTCCTCTTTGTCTCTTCTGTGCCAATGGCTTCTTCTTCTGGCGATTGTATCAGTCGCCGGGTGGCGGACTTGAAAGCTCCATCCTGTAAACGACTTTATCTGATGTTTCCTAGGATGAGGCGGTGCTTCGCACCTCCTACGGAGTTCTTGCCTCAGGCAGTCTCCGAGTTTCTCTTCAATCGGGAGATTGTGGTGCTCTCTTTCTGCCCTAACCCTTCTTCTGACAAGGAGAGGGATCTCCACTTGTTGGATGTTGTGCGTTGTCTCAAGTTTTATGTTCATTGCACTCAGTCTATTAGGAAGTCTGACGCTCTGTTCGTCATTCCTGAGGGTCCTAGGGCAGGGAGACCAAGGTTACTATTGCTTCTTGGATAAAGTCTACTATTCGTAAAGATTACGAATTGCGGAATAAGCATGTTCCTTTTCGGGTTACTGCTCATTCTACCAGGTCTATTGGGGCCTCTTGGGCCTACAAGGATCAAGCATCTGCTGAACATCTGTGCCGGGTGGCTACTTGGTCCTCTGTGCACACCTTTTCGAAGCACTACCGTGTGGTGTGGATGTGCTGGCCTCAGCTGATGCCAGCTTTGGGAGGAAGGTCCTGGAGGCAGTATTGCCTGTCTAGGTTCTTCTTCTTCTCAGGTTCTTAGTGCTTCCTTACTGTTGAGCCCTGTTGGCTCTAGTTAAGTGTGCTGTGTACAGTTCTGGGGTCTGTTTTACCCCTAATTGGTGTCCGTTGACACTTCTGTTTTGTTGGGATCTCTGACCGGTAGGTTCATAGGAGTCCTGGTGACTTTGGGGGCCTTGCGCCTGGTCCTTGCCTTCTTCCCACCTCTGGGAAACTCAATGTTTGGACATCCCAGTGTTACCAGTAACCTGTATTGGACGACAGTGAAAATAGGATTTTAGTCTCACCTGTTAAATCCTTTTCACTTAGTCCATACAGGTTACTGGTCTCCCACCCTGTCAAGGGGCCAGGCTTGGCTCTCCTGTGGCAATACATGGGAGTCTGGTTAGTTCTTAAACAATTCTGAGCAGGCTAAGTGAACAGCAGCCTGAGAGGGAAAGGGAGGCTCCACCCCCCTGTATACATTTAGAGAATGTTCCTGCCTACTAAAAGGGGACTGACGCCTCCCAGTGTTACCAGTAACCTGTATGGACTAAGTGAAAAGGATTTAACAGGTAAGACTAAAATCTTATTTTAAAGTACATATACCATAGATTATACAAATTATAAAAAATATTTCTGTCATCCAGTATAGGTTATTGGTAACTTTGGGAAGGTGACCACCCCTTTAAGTAGGCAGAAACAATTTTGAGAAGAAATTTCTGGGTGGAGCCTTCCTCCTCTCCTTAGCTGCTTCTCAGCCAATTCCCCCTAGTAAGATTTGCTCCTTGATGAAGCAAGGCATGAAAACAGTTCTTTTATAGTTTTAGTTTTTTTTTATTATTTTTCTGTTAGATATGGAATACCATCATTAGGCAGACTACCACTACTGACATTTACAAGTGTATAGCTCTGTTTCCAGGTGCTGTTGTGGACCTGTCAGCGCTGAGCGGGAAAAGCTTGTGCAGCATGTTTTTTCCCTGGGAGTTGACCACTGAGGCTTCTTCTTTAGCAATGGTAATCTGAAGACAGAAGACCTGCTAAAACAAAAGTGAGCAACCCCTTGAGTGCTGAGGTCCACATGTCCCATATTTTCCCTCCGCACAGGGGTCTCTTTTGGAGTTCCTACTGCATACACCTACACTCATTGGGTTTATCTGTATGGCAGTGGGGTTTTGGAGCAGTGGGTTTCTGTGGTACATTTACCCTTTAACTGCAGGTTTGGGCACTTTTGAGGGGTTTATGACACTTTCCCTACTGGTCCCAGTGTTTCATCTTTCTACCATTTGCTGATGCTTTTTGCACTGTTTATACACACTTTGCAAATTTTGGATTATTTGAGTTCCACGCCTTTAAAGCGCACTTTACCGCATAGACGTCATGCTCCATTCACCTCTATGGGATTTTACAGTTTGGGACATATCTCTGCAATCGCTCAACATAGCGACTTCAGAGATGGCTCATTTTGTCTGTCTGCCCTTGTTCTATCATCCGGTTAATGTTATGAGTCTTTTGGGGGGCTCAGGGGGCTTTGAGCACTGTTTGGGGTACTTTTCTCAAGAGCACTTGTTTCACACACTCGTTTCTGATTGGCTTCCATCGCAGATGCCATTTTCTGCCTTCCCTTCCTGAGTATCCTACACAGGGCTTGGACTCTCCTTCTCTCCTCAGCAGATTAACCCTTAGCCTTCCAGATAAATGCAATTTAGCTATTTCTGGGGTGAAATACTTAATCTTAAACACTGTATTTGGGTATCCCTTATACTTTCAGATATTTTGACCCTTTGAGGATGTAAACTCCGTTGGAACTTGAGGCTATGCCTAAGACTAAGGATACTGGGGTGTCTGTGACTCCCCATTTGCATTGCTCCTCATGTCAATCAGGGCTACCTAGAGAATACTCAGGTCATTTTTTCCCCTCATGCGCTGCTGCCCCTGCATCTCCCCCAGGGACCTCCAGCCATGCACTAGAGCCACTGTGGATGCAAGAGTTTAAGGCCACTACTAGAGACCTATGGTCTACCTTAAAACTCTTTCCAACAGGGGGTCTTCCAGTCCTGGCAGCCCCTTACTTCTATCTCCTCTAAGGAGGAACTGTTGGTGGACTTGGATGAGGAGGAATGTTCTGTGGTGGTATCCTCCCAATTCTTTGGGAACCCTTTTGAAGCTGACCCTTCTGATGTGTTTCATGAACCTAAGAAGCAGTGTACCACCTTCCCACCTAATCCCGCTCTTGACCAACTTGTGTTAGATGAGTGGAAGTCTCCTGACAAGAAATCTACTGTGTCTAGAAAGCTTGCTAAGCTGTATCCTTTCTCTGTATCCTTTCTATAGCGCAGTGGGCTCATCCTCCTAAGGTGGACGCCCCAGTTTCTAGGCTTTCTAAGTCCACTGCTCTTCCTGTTGCGGATGCTTCTGTTCTTAAGGACTGGACTGACAGGAAGCTTTAGGCCTTTCTGAAGACAATCTTTGCAGCTGCAGACGCTTCATTGTATCCCTCATTTGCCGCTGCTTGGGTGAACAGGGGCATTGCAGTTTGGACTGAACAGCTCACTGTCCCTGACCATCAGGGTACTCCCACTGCTGACTTGCTGCGGCTTCTGGCCAACGTCTCTGAAGCTCAGCATTATGTTTCTGCAGCCATCTTTGATGCGATCCGGTTGGTGGCTAGGGTTTCCACCATGTCTGTTGTTGGCAGACAAGCTCTTTGGCTCAAGATCTGGTCCGCTGACACTGCCTCTAAGAAGGCCTTGCTTTTGTTACCTTTTCAGGGCGCGTCTTTGTTTGGGCCGGACCTTAAGGACCTCATCAGTGAAGCCACTGGGGGTAAGAGTACACTGTTAACCTTTGTACCCAAGAAGAAACCTCTGGTTAAAAGGAATCTGCTTTTTCGTCCCTTTCGGGCTGAAGCGCGTCCTACGAACCAGACAGTTCCCCAGGCTCCGTGCTCCTCCTCCAAGCCCAAGCAGCAGTGGAGGTCCAAGAAGTCCTCCACCAAGCCCAAGGCCTCCAAACCTCCTTTGGCATGTCTTGCTGAACCCAGGTCCCCACTCGCCGTTGGGTGGCCATCTGCACCATTTAATATCTGGACAGAAACTGTGGTGGATCTGTGGGTTTTGCAGGTAGTCTCGGAGGGGTACAAGATCCCTTTCACTTCTCTTCCTTCGTTCTGGTTCTTTCTTTCTCACACTCGGGGAGAGGAGAAGCGCCGGGTTTCTACTTCAACCTGTTCGGGGTTTCCAAGAAGGACGGCGGCTGTCCGATTTTTGAACCTCAAGAATCTCAACTCATCTTTGTGGTCAAGACTCGTCACCAGGAGTGCCTGAGGACGGTGATTGCGGCCATGTCTCCTGGGGAATATCTTGCCTCTCTGGACCTTCAGGATGCATATCTCCATACATCCGGAGAGCCGGCAGTACCTCAGGTTTGCTTGTGACCAAGGGCATTTTCAGTTTTAGGCTCTTCCCGTTGGTCTGACTACTGCCCCCCAGGTCTTCAATCATGTTCTGGGTGCATTAGTGTTTGTGCTACACAGGGACAGCATCAGAGTCACTCCATACATGGATGACTTTCTCCAGAAGGCCCCCTCTCTGGAACTCCTTCACCAGCAGGTCGAGGACTGCATCCATGCTGTCACCCATCATGGATAGATCCTCAACATGGACAAGTTGGATTTGACGCCATCCCAGAGACTGGTGTTTCTGGGTCTTCTCTTCGACACCAGGCAAGGCATGGTGTTTCTCACAGACAAGGTGGCTCACCAGATAGCCAACAAGGTGTCTGCGGTTCTGGCCTCCGAGCCAGTGCTTGCCAAGAAGTTGACCTCCCTAGTGGGGAAGTTCATATCCACCATTAGAAGTGGTCTCATTTGTCATGGCTAACACGAGGGAACTGAAGAGGTTTGTGATCCAGGTTTGCAAGGGCAAGACGGATTTCCTGCAGATGTCAGTCTCTCTATCCCTACATGTGGAACTGAGCCTCTGTCGTGGTGGCTCCACCTTTCCAATCTCCTGAAGGGCAGACCCAACCTGATATCCTTCTGGACAACAGTTATGACAGATGCCAGCCTATCTGGCTGGGGCACAGTCCTGGGCCACGTGAATGCCCATGATTGGTGGTTTCCTGAGGAATCTCTCCTTCCCATAAACGTCCTGAAATTTCAAGCAATATTTCATGGTCTCCAGTACTGTATGTTGAAGCTGGAGGACTGCCCAGTTCGAGTATAGTCCGACAATGCCACAGCCGTGGCTTACATCAAAAAGCAAGGCGGAACAAGGGGTCTTGCAGCTTGGTTAGAAGTCAAGGCTATTTTGTCTTGGGCAGAAGAACATGTTCCTGCCATATCCGCAGTTCATATTCCCTGTGTAGACAACGTTCTGGCAGACTTCCTAAGTCGACACACAGTGGACAGAGGAGAGTGGGAACTGCATCAAGAGGTGTTCAGCCTCATTGTTCGGAAGTGGGGACTTCCTTGCATCAATCTGATTAGGCACAATTGGAAGGTTCTGTTGTTCTGCTCCTGCTGGAGGGATCCTCTAGCTCTGACAGTGAATGCCATGTTGATCCCATGGCACTTCCTTCTGGTGTACATCTTTCCTCCCATTCCCTTGCTACACAGGGTATTGCAGAATCAATCATTCTGATTGCTTCATACTGGACTCCTCAGGCTTGGTTTCCAGAGCTTCTGGATCTCTCCGTGGCGGAACCCTTCCGTCTTCCCCACCGTCCAAATCATCGTCTACAGGGGTACCTGTAGAAGGAGGATTTCGACCGTATGGGTCTGACGGCATGGAAATGGAATCCTCAATATTGAAGAGGAAGGGTTTCTCTTCGGGTGTGGTGGCCACTATGCTTAGTGCCCGCAAACCTGTTTCCTCTAAAGCATACCACAGAGTCTGGTCCACCTTTCTCACTTGGAGTGCTGATAGGGATTTTTCCCACAATTTTGACCTTCCCACGGTCCTGTCTTTTTTGCAGGACTGGGTGGACAAGGGGCTCAGCTTGAGTTCCTTGAAGGTTCAGACTTCCGCACTCTCAGTATTCTTTCAGAGATGCATTGCCAAAGTTTTCTTTCAGGGCGTTGCCCATGTTCATCCTGCCTTTAAGAATCCCGCTCCTCAGTGGGATCTTAACTTGTTTTGGGCTTCCTTCAGTGTCCCCCATTTGAGTCCTTGGCTACTATTCCTCTATGTCTGCTGACTTGGAAGATGGCTCTTTCTCCTGGCGATTGTGTCTGTTTGCTGAGTTGCACGCCTTGTATTGTAAACTGCCCTTTTTGGTGTTTCACAAGGACAAGGCGGTTCTTCACGCTTCTCAGGAGTTTCTCCCAAAGGTGATCTCTGACTTCCACCTTAATCAGTAAATCGTGGTGCCCTCTTTCTGACCTGACCCTACATCTGACAAGGAAAGGGATCTTCACTTGTTGGACGTGTTGTGCAGCCTTAAATCCTATGTGCACCGCACTGTTCGTCAGTCTGACGCACTTTTTGTCATTCCTGATGGTCCCAGGGCAGGTAGACCAGAATCCAAGGTTACCATAGCTTCCTGGATTGTCTACTATTCATATGACTTATGAACTGAGGAAGAAGCCTGTTCCATTATGTGTCACTGCTCATTCCACCAGGTCTATTGGGGCCTCTTGGGCCTATAAGAATCAGGCCTCTGCTGATCAGCTGTGCAAGGTGGCTACTTGGTCGTCTTTGTACACCTTCTCTAAACACTACCGTGTTGATATCCTGGCATCGGGCGATGCCAGCTTTGGTACTCCTTAATTGTTGAGCCCGGCTGGATCTAGTTCTATGTGCTATGTTACAGTTCCTAGTTACAGTTCCCAGTTTTGTGTCCGTTGACACTTTTGCTATGCTGAGGTCTACTTTATGATCTGATGGTTCATATATGCTCTGGTGACTTTGGGGACCTACGCCTGGTCCTTGCCTTACTTCCCACCTCTGGGAAACTCCATGTTTGGACATCCCAAAGTTACCAGTAACCTATATTGGATGACAGAGAAAAGAGGATTTTAGTTTTACCTGTTAAATCCTTTTCTCTTGGTCCATATAGGTTACTGGTCTCCCACCCTATCAAGGTCCCCTGCGACTGGCTTGGTTCTCCTGTGACTGAATGTGGGAGTCCTTTTCAGGTTTGGGCTCACAGCAGTCTTCTTTTTCCTTCTTACTACATAGTCAATAGTGAGTTTTCAAGTCTTACTGGAGGGAGATGGCTGAGAACCAGCTAAGGAGAGGAGGAAAGATCCACCCAGAATTGTCCCTGCCTACTTAAAGGGGTGGTTGCCTTCCCAAAGTTACCAGTAACCTATAGAGAAAAGGATTTAACAGGTAAGACTAAAATCCTCTTATTAGAGCAATATACATCATTAGTCAATGCAATATAACTAGCAAAGTATAGTTAAATAATATGCTTACAAGAATAACACACCAATCATCCTTGAGTATACTCTGTCTCTCTCACCTTTGAGAGGCCACTATGCCTTAGAACAAAACACTTTTATTTTATTTGTTATCTGTGGAGTGCGCGTCACAATCTTTCTTCACTTCTATCTTTGATGTAGGCTAATTATCAGTAGACTTCACCACTCCCTTTCTCTGTTCCAGCTCCGTACTACAAATCTGTGGATATGTTTTGCTATATTTTTTGTTTTGTGGCACAGACAATCCTGGGGTTTCACAGAGCACAGTTTGAATATCCGTTCTGTAAGAGATGAGCTTTCTGTACACATACTACCTTTTGTGTTTAGGTTCTACAATTCTGTTTCACAAGGCTTTACACAACTAATACACACAGAGAAGTGTCTGAAGTTTGGGTACTAGCCATCTGTTTATGAATCATTTGCATCTGACGCATCTTCCACTCTCCTTCCTCTACCTTACTAAAGTTTTTGGATTAATTTATTCAGCTATCGAACAAAAAGACATTCCCATAGTCTTTGGGTTTTGTTTTTTTAATAAACTTCCTCTAGAATATTCACTGGTGAACTGGCCATCAACTCCAATTATTCAGACAGTCAGTGGCTGTATAACCCTTTGATTGCCAGAGGGGTACGCAATGCATTGCTCTGCAATGCGTTGCGTACCCCTCTGGCACTCAAAGAGTTAAAGATGATGTGAATTGTAGTCCAAGTTTGGCATTACTGCTACAGGTTGCCTGCCTATGTTCTTGATTTGTAAGCTCCCTAATCATGGCCTTGGCTAATATCACTCAGTGTTTTGTTCATAATATAAGATATATACTGGCACATAAATAAAGGTAATTAAACAGTTTCTTAAATCCCTTGTCTGTCTGTTTCTTTTTATCCTGCAGCTTGCCCTCTCTAGTGATAAACTGTCAACTCTGCAGATGCCTCTTGTAAATCTTGATCTCGATATTTCAGAAAATGGCTCTGTTACACCAGTCTCTATTGAAATGAATAAAGAGGAGTTACAGAACCTCATAAATTCCCTAGAGGCAGCTAACAAGGTATGTATTAACCTGTTACCTTTTAAAGGGATAGTAATGGCTTCCTTTATAGAAGTTTTAATAGTGTAGATATATAAAAAAAAATAATTGATGTAAGTCCCATCTCTCAAACATGTATAGTTTGAGAGAGATACGCTTATAAAGTTCCCCCCTCCCGCCCCATTCAGAGACGTCAGTGCTGTAGCTGACAGAGGCAGATCCTGGTCGTGGGACCGGCGGGCGGCTCTTCAGCAGAGCCGAAATAACTCTATCTAAAAAGAAATATTTAATTGGAATGGTCTACAAAGTGTGCCTGGTTTGCAAGCACACTTTGTACACCATTCCAATTAAGTATTTCTTTTTAGATAGTGGCTCTGCTGAAGAGCCAACATTGGGTTGCATGAACTGAATCTCATCCTGTCATCTAGAGAGCTGTTGTCTATGAAAGGGAGGGAGGGGAGAACTTTAGAAGCTTATATCTCTCAAACTATACATGTTTGAGAGATGGGACTTTATATCAATTCATTTATTTTTTTTAAATGTACAATAATAAACTTTTGATAAAGGAAACCATTAAATGTCAGTGTTTCCTCAACGTATTTTCAAGTCAAAACATTGAACTTCTGTTGAATACCAGAGGTATTCAAACCTGCTCACAGGGGCGATTATACAGGCCAGGATTTTTAAGTGCCAACCGAATGCTTTGGACATCTCACTGGCATTCTATGAGTTAATTATATCCATTCATGACACTTTTTTTTGTTTGTTTGTTTGTTTGTTTGTTTTTTTTACACTAGATGACAGGAGCAATATTGACACTTTTAGTATATTTTCCCTCTAATTCATTTAGTATGATTATAATATAAAAAAAGTGGAAAATTTAAAAAACAAACAAAAAAAACCTATATTTTCATAGGTTTTTCTGTGACTATTTCTACAAAACTAGTGCATATGGGAAGAAATACCCCTAAATGTGTTCATTTACTTGCCCTAAAATTAGGATTTAATCCTTTTTTTCACATTTACAGGGCAAATCGTACAATGCGAACATAACGGTTTCCAAGCTGCAAGTTTTTTTCAAAATTTGGCATGTGAGGATTATAACTTAGTTAATGTTACACAACCCAAAAATGCCTCACAAAGGTATGTTTTTGAAAAGTAGACAACCCAGGATTACATTGGATGTGCATTTTGACACTTTACATTCAGCCACTTTACCACCTATCACCCTCAAAATCTACAGAAAAAAAATCTGTTTTTCACATGTTACTGTGGATTTCAAGCACAGCACAGAAAAAACAGAAAACAATGATTATTGTTCTGCTGCATCTTCTAAGTAGGAGTGGGTAAAAGGTTCTGATGTGTTCTTGCAAAAAAAAAATCCACAAAAACCATGTGGTTGTCCACTTTTTGAGGAAAAATCCACTTTAATTGAATTGAATCTTCACGGTTTTTGCCCATTGGCAAAAATGTTTTCAGTGGCTAGAAAGTTTTCACCCTTTTAATCATGTTTTATTGCCTTTTCGCTATAAAAAGGTGCCGTTGTCCTGGAAGTGAAACACAACACAAGAAGCTACAGATCGAGAGAGAGAAATGCTAGGTTGTTGTGCTGTGAGCTGGTTTGCAAAATTGAGACATGAGAGGCTCACAGTGACTGATATCACTATGCGCAAGTTTAGTAACAATAAAAGTAGGAGCTGGAAGGACCGTTATATATCCAGTGAGTCTGAGGAGGAGGAAGTGACCACTACTACCAACATGAACGGGCGCCCTGGTTCCCCAGATCCAGTGCTGACCAGTCCCCATGCATCACCCCTAGAGATCTTGGGGAATTTTTTGTCAAGGACAGAGGAAGATGAGCATAGTAGAGTGAGCAGGACAGGTTAGCTACCTGCGCCTGCTTCCAGTGCTGCCAGTGTGCCTTGTAATTTTCAGGGGTGGGTAGGAGGAGATGATGCCAAGTGTGACAGCAGGGTCTCTAAGCCACCTTTCCCATCCCCAAGCAGTCCTGCCACTAATACTACTACTACTAAGAAGGTCCAGCAGCTTGTACAGAGTGAAGGAGGGGGTGATGATGATACTAGTGAAGAGGAAGACTCTGGGACTGAATTGACATGGTTGGTGTTAGTAGTAATAGTGATGGCGAAGCAGCTGGTGGGACTAGCTTTAGGTGAGTGGTAGGTAGGGGAAGTAATGCAGAGTGACCAGACTAGCTGTCAAGGGAACCCACATTCCCCTGAACCTGGAAGTCCCCTTTTCCCAGTCCCCATGGCAGTGTCCACATGGAATAATTATGCTGCCACCACCAGGAGCACAGATCAGCTGCCTGTACCTGCTGCTAGTGCTGCCAGTCTGCCTTCTTCAGGTCAAGAAGAAATGGCATAGTTTGACATTAGGGGACCCTTTGTCACATTCCTTATCACCTTCTCCAACAGGTGAGATGTCTGTAATAGAGCAGCAGCAGCAGCAAGAACGGACTGGTGATGGTGGGGCATCAATACTTCTGGTCCTAGTTGCAGTACTGCGTTTGAGGCAGTAGCAACAACCATCATCCTCTGCCCCAGCCAGTGAATGGGAATGTGGAGGAGAAGAGAGGCCATTCTTCTCCACCTTTCCCTTCCCTTCAGAATTCCTGGGTGTGGGACTATTTATTTATTTATTTTTTCTTGGGGCAGGCACAGAGCAGTCATCAGCGATGGCATTGTACACAATTTGTCAGTGAAAAGGGGGAAAGGAGGGAATGCACCTTGGCACAACCACCCTGATAACACATATGAAACACAGACACCATGACATTTATGTGAAACATGTTAAAGCCAAACACCCACCAATTAAATCTGGCACCGCTGTTGCTATAACCCCTGACTCTCCTCAAAGGCAACAAAGAGGAGGAAGAACAGAGAAACCCAGCTAGAGGCTGAAAGTTCGATGACGAACAAAACACCTGGCTCGGTATCACATTCTTGCTCCAGGGTAACTACATCTTCTGTCAATCCACCTCGTTCATTTTTATTTCCCTGCTGGTTGATAGCCATTCAATAGGTGTCAGGGTGTGGCAGTTTGTGTCCAGCCATTGCACAATCTGTGGTGGAAGATAATAGCAAACAGGGCGTAAAGCGGCATCTGAGGAGTTTCCATCCCATAAAATATGATAAGCTGGTGGCAGGGAGGGTTCATCATTATTATTAAACTGTCTGCAAGTTGTCTCTTGTCATTAGTGGGGAGTGTACAAGGGGCATAGTGACAGCGGCAGTACTTGATTTCTGGTTGGAGGATTTCACATTGGGGACCCTAAGCCTCATGGTGTTTGGTTACAGTCATGCCAGGTGTTTGATGTGAGTCCAGATGTGCCCATTGCTCCCAGTCCTTCCCTTATTACACACACTGTACACATCGCAGTTGCTGATGAGAGGCACAGTTCCTGCTCTCAAGGGAAAATGTCTGTTCTAACAACATACCCGTGATTTTGGTGAAGGGTCAGGTGGAAAAGCATTATTGGCCATCTTTTTCTTTTTTCCACATATACCTGAAGTGGTGGGGTCTAGTTATGGTGCTACTACTGCTAGTCTTGGCAAGTGGAACCTACATCATCCATCACCCATGTTACAGCTGTTGTTAATCCCATTCCCTTTGAGCTGCCTAATCATCCTGCTGTTTAAACAGCTCAGCAGCAGCAAGAACAGCAGTAACAAATTCTGCAGTTACACTGGGGCACTTGACAATGGCCAGTTACTACTGGCTAACATAACATGACTTTCTGGGACTAGACCAGTAGGGCATTTGTTTTCTTTAAAAAAAAATAACAAAAACAGAGGCCTAGAAAAAACTAAACAATTTTTAGTGGCTTGTTTCTAACAAGCTTAAGTCCTTCAAATCAATGTTTCCTCAAGGCTTGGGCCTAACACAAGTCTAATTCCTACAACTAGTCAATGTTTCCTCAGGGCTTGTGTCATTAGTAATACGTCTAAGTCCTACATATCAATGTAGGTCCAAGCCCTGAGGAAACATTGATTTGTAGGACTTAGGCTTGTTAGAAAAAAAAAAACACCAAAAATTATTTATTTATTTTTTCTAGACTTTTTTTTTTTCTTTTCTTTTTTTTTTCTTAAAGAACAATCCCTGAAGAAAAAAAATGCCCTACTGGGCCTAGTGCCAACAGGTCATATTGTGTTGGCTAGTAGTCACTGGCCATTGTCAAGTGCCCCATTATAATTGCGGAATTTGTGACTGGTGTTCTTGCTGCTGCTGAGCTGTTTAAACTGCAGGATGATTAGGCAGCTCAAAGGGAATGGGATCAACAACAGCTGTAACATGGGAGATGGATGATGTAGGTTCCACTTGCCAAGACTAGGTCCAGTGATGTGCCTGAGGCAGTAGCAGCACCATAACTAGCCCCACCACTTCAGGTATATGTGGAAAAAATAAGAAGTTGGCCAATAATGCTGCTCCACCTGCCCCTCTACCAAAATCATGGGTGTGTTGTTAGAACAGAAGTTTTTCCCTTGAGAGCAGGAACTGTGCCTCAAATCAGCAACTGCAATGTGTACAGTGTGTGTAATAAATAAGGAAAGGACTGGGAACAATGGGCACATCTGGACTCACATCAAACACCTGGCTTGACTGTAACTAAACACCATGAAGCTTAGAGTCCCCAGTTTGAAATCATTCCACCAGAAACCAAGTACTGCTGCTGTCACTACGTCTCTTGTCCACTTCCCGCTAAGGACACATGACAACTTGCAGACGGCTTAATAATAATGATGAACCCTCCCTGCCACCAGCTTAGGATGTTTTGTGGGATGGCATCTCCTCAGATGCCTCTCTATGCCCTGGTTGCGATTATCTTCCACCACACTGCCATGTGTGGTCAGTGCACCACAGATTGTGCAATGGATGGACACAAACTGCCACATCTTGACATCTACTGAATGTCTTTCAACTTGTGGGGGAGGTATCAGTCTATCCCAGTCACAGCTTACGTCAGGGGGCCCCTGTCTCTGTGACGTTACGTACAGATTTCTTATTTTATTTATTTACCTTTTAATTAACTGTCCCCCCCAATACCAATCAACAACCCCCCCCCCAAAAAAAAATTCCCTGTTCAACTGATTATTTCCCCAGACTCCACCCACCAACACAGGCACCCTCCTCAGACCCCTTTTATACCACATCTTATGTGTGGTTTTTGTTTTGTTTTTTTATTTTATATTATATTTAGGATTTATTTTTTATTAACTGCCCCCCCATTCTAGTAAACAACACCCCCCCCCCAAAAAAAAACAAAAAAAACCCAAAACATTCCCTGTTCAACTGATTCTTTCCCCACACTCTTTCAACACAGGTACCCTCATGCCCCTTTTATACTAAGCCTTTGGGAAATAAAATTACATTTGCTGTGTATTGTTTGAATTCAGTGTTCCCTTTGATTTCAATGGAATGAGCTAGGTGAAAAAAGCAGAAAGACTACACTTTTCACTGGAAATTATTAGCCAAGTGGGAAGGGTAATTATTCTCCAATTTTGGTTTGAGGAGAAAATGTTCTTCCATCCCTACTTCTAAGTACAGCAATGCCCCACATGGATAGGTTTGTCATGACTTGTGGAATCTACGGAGCCAAATTTAAGAACATGCACATCTTCATTTTCTGGTATGGAATTTTCTGGTGCCATATACCATTTGGGGCATTTCAGCCCTCCAATTCAAATTATACCAGAAGTATATTTTTGTTAAACATAGCCTAGGTTATCTGTCATTTTAGGTGCATTTTAATTTTTTTTTTTTTTCATGCAGCCATTTTCCCACCAATCCTTTATGGATTTCTTGTATAAAAATATTTAGATTCTGCTGTTTCCCCAATTTATGAGAATATGTGTAGGTTTGGTAAATATTGTGGGAATTTATATCAGATTTTAGCTTGTAGCTGAACTTTCTGAACAAGAGAGCTGTTATGTTATGTATAAAAAAAAGTTTCTTTATGGTAGTAACTTAGGAAAAACACATTTCCTATCCATGGGAGAACCTCTAAGCCCTGTAGTAGATTTTGTTTTCATAGAAATGTTTAATTGCCTTTTAAGCAGTAGAAATGTTGTGAGCCAACTGCAGCAAAACAAATTAGGACCCTCTTCTATAAACCAGTAGTTTTGCAAGTCACATTGAAGCCATATTCATTTGAGTGGAACTCTTTCTGCTGCTTCTGATGAAGACTAACTGAATCTAGGATCTGCACCTCACTGAGAGTGGTGTGAGTGCAAAGGGGCTCAGATTGTAATTGCTGACAGTGTTTGTAATTTCTGTGCTGATAGATTCTTCTCATATTTCTGCGAGCCACAGATTAAGACCTATGCACTTGATCATGCATATATCTTATTCATAGCCTGTATAAGGCCCTTGAGGACAATCTTGTGCGCCCCTGGATAAAGCAAAATTGCTGATACCTGTTGATGAAACAATACAGAACAAAATTGCTGGATATGCATTTAGTCTAGTATTTCAGCATGTTTGTGAAAATACAATCCCCTGGCCTCTGTTGCAGGTAATTTCAGACAGGATACCTTTTCCACCCCCACCCTGCTATGTCCGCACACACATGTGCACACTGGGAGCTAGCTGCTAGTTGCGAACTGGAAAAGTAATATAGTAGGATGGTATTTAAATGAGATCACGAGACTTCTGAGCAGTCTGTGGTAATTCCTTTGTAACATACAATGTGTAAAACCTGTTTTCCTCTCCTGTTGTGCTGCTTTTTGCTGTGCTTTGCTTTTGCACAAATAAACCTGCATTTACCACAGGAGCAGGGATGTGCAATAAGTGAACCTCCTGCTGCTGCCAGGCATTATGTCAATTGTTGCTTGGCAACAGCTGGAGGGCCTCATGTTGCCCACCACTGTGCAAGCGTGTGGCTGAGCTTACTGCCCTGTCTCCAAGCATTGTGCTGTGTGAAGTTAGCATTAAGATAGAGACATTAGTCTTTCATACACCCTTCTGTACTTGTTAATCTTTTTGTTCTTAATTGTATAGAGCTGTAAATATTCCAGCTTTAAAAACGGATAATGACTGAACATAATTCACATATGTAATATTTTGATTCCAGTTAGTTAATTGTCGGTCTATGTTGAGAGACAGAAGTGCCCTCCCAGAGGCAATTTATGTTTATTCAAGGCTGCATAATATGCTTTAAAAGAGAACCTGGGTAAATCATTTTTGTAGTAATTACACATCCTTCATGTGTAGCTGCTTTGTACAAATCATGACCTGACCATACTTAAAGGGATATTAATACTTTGTTTTATCTTAATTTTATTTTGTAGGCATTAAAAAACATGTAGAACAATATAAGTCTTATCTCTCAAACCTTTATGGTTTGAGAGATATTCACAAGCAAAGTTTCCCCTCCCACCCCTTTTACCTAGTGTAAGCCATCTCTTCTCAGATGTGGAATCCAGTCCATAGACCAGACAGATAACAGAAGGGGACAATCTTCTTCCTATGAGAACAATGAAGGCCCTGCCCCCCTTGACAGAGCAGACAGCCAGTCTCTTGACCAGACATATTGCAATGGGGGGGGGGCAATATTGTCTGTCAGTATAAGGAAAACCCTGCCCCTCTTGATGAAGGGACCTGCTTTCTGCTCTGAGGGAAGTTAGCGTGATGTAGGGAAAATGGGCGGGAGGGGAAAATGTTAACATTCTATTCTTCGTGTAATTTTATTTTATGTACATTTAAGGTTCAGTTTGCTATACAAAAGTATATGTAATACTCCTATGCAGACATTACTATCTCTCTAACATTCAAAGGGTTAAAAGCCACATTTATAGCATTAGGAATTTTCATTTATTTACTCTCTGAATCCCAGAGGGGTGTGCATTGCGTTCCCCTCTGGTATTCAAAGGGTTAAATACCACCTTATGTTCCAGTTATGAAGCCAGTGGTTTCTATATATATTAACTCAGTGGTTCTCAGTGTTAATATGCTCAGGGCTCCCCAGCACTCTGGAATTTTCTGGCACACCTCACATTTTATAGGCCTATTGGCAAGGACAGTAACCCTTTGAGTGCCAGAGGAGTACACAATGCATTGGTGTACCCCTCTGACACTCAAAGGGTTAAGAACGTACAAATACATATATAGCTGTTTTTAGGGCTTCCAATCAGAATAGTAAAAACTAGCATATTGTGAATCATTTCCATAAATATACATTTCAACATTAGAATTTTAGGTCAAAGTCTTTATGAAAAACGGGGAACCCTAAGTGGATGACCAGAGCACACACCAAAATACCCTGGCTGAGACATACTGTATGAACAGATACTACTTCACTGAAACAGCTTCCACAGACTTCACATGCTGCAGAGTCTTTCTCATACGCACCAACTGTAGCCATGGTTATTTCATATGGGAGTCAGTGCACGCAGGATCTGAATCTGAGATTTGAGGCTTCCAGTCTGAGTTCATTGAGGTCTATTGTGGAACAGTAGAGATGGCAATTGGGGTCAGTTATCTGGACCCCAATTTAGCTGTCTAACAGATCAGTGGGACTGCATATTTACCCATTTAGATGTGTTATTCATCCAAATCACCTCAAACTTTATATACACTCATTTAACCCACTGATTACCAGAGGGGTAAGCAACACATTGCTCTGGCACTCAGAGGGTCAAGTTCTAATATTAACTTGTTATAGTCCATTTCCTAAGCACACACAACTATATTTTTGTTATTGATAGTTTAACATGTGAGTTATTAATCAATATATATCTAAACAAGCATTTTTTTCCTCTATGGCTTCTTGGCAGGTTGTCCTACAGCTGAAATAACTGGAAACTGCAGAACGATTTTCCAGTGTAGCTGTTTGCTGAACATTATTAAACCATCTTAAGTGGAAGGAAGGATGTGAAATTCAGAAATTAACCAGGATATGTAATTAAACAACACTATACTGGACTTTATGGACTTCTCCAAAGAACTGCAGAGCTACCACCGAGATCACTGGTGGTTAATGATATGGTATCTGCACAGAGGACACGGTCACAGCTTCATTATTCTAGAATAAAGTTTGATGCCGCTTGATAGTCATATACTAGACTGTATTCAGGAGTCCACAATCATGTGGATCACCTGTGGATGAGTACATGCTGGACTGTATTCAGTAGTTCACTATCCCATGTATCACATGTGGATTACATGTTAACAGCAACTGAGTTTGCTGGTGGTTCGTTTAGGGTTTCTGAATAATGGAGCTAATGAAACTTAAAGGAAAAGGAATGTTTAGTAATGAAAAATATGTATTGTAGGCTAGTTCTGCTTCTGAGAGATGATTCATTCAAACACTTTTACAGCTTAACCCTTTGGGTGCCAGAGGGGTATGCAACACACTTTTACAATCAAATTAATGGATAGCTGTAGACTCGAAGGTTGTCTGTGAGTGTCAGAGGGGTAGCCAGCTCATTACTTTTCCAGAGCGTTGGCTACCCTTCTGCCACGCAAAGGGATAAATCTCTTCCATAGACTATTGAAAAAAAAAATCCATGTGGACACCAGGTGGTGCTCTTGATAACCATTTAATAAAAAAAACAAAAAAACACAAACCTTTTGTTTGAATGAAGCATATCTGAACAGTGCAAGTACCTTTGGTTTACTTTGCTTTTTTTAACCCCTTAAAGACACATGATGTGCAAGGACTGTCATTGGTAAATTTGCATTAAAGGGACAGTAATGTCCCATAATAAATGTTTATAGATTTGTAGAGGGTAAAAAAAGAAACTCAGTGCCACAAACCAAATCTCTCAAACCACTATGGTTTGAGAGATCTTCGCAGTCAAAGTCCCCCACCTCCCCTTCTCCTGCCTTCAGCGTCTAGCTGACAGCAGGAGATCTCAGTCTGGGGACCTGCCGGCGGCTCTGCAGCAGAGCCGAAATCCCGTTATTAGAAAATGATTACTTCACTGGAATGGTCTACAAAGTGTGCCTGGTTTGCAAGCACACTTTGTAGACCATTCCCATGAAGTAGTTCTTTTCCAATAAGGCGATTTCAGCTCTGCTGAAGAGCCTCCTTGTGTTGGCTGACACGGATCTCCTGTCAGCTTTACAGCTGACATCAAGAGAAGGGGAAGGAAGGGGAAAGTCTGAATGTGAATATCTCTCAAACCATAGCAGTTTGAGACATGGGATTTGTGGAACTGAGTTTCTTTTTTTTACCCTTTACAAATCTATAAACATTTTTATGGGACATTACTGTCACTTTAAGGACCCATGACGGTCCTGGCAAGTCATGGAATTCAGGGGTCCCTGCGTGGCTGCATGCAGCTTGGGGACCCCTGAATCCATTTGTCCAAAAAAAACAAAACAAAAAAAAAAAAAGCTCCAAGTTCTTTAACTGCTGGCCGCGCAGTTCAATTGGGTTAGAGTGATGCTCAACGTTGACGTTTTGAGTGTGCAAGAGAGAGACTCCAGCTACTCTTTGTAATACTGTATAATTAAGTACAACATGTATTTTGTATGTAGGTGCTTTTACATTACATTTCTTCATACAGTATCTACATGTTTATGTTCACCATTTTGATAATCACAGAAATATATTTTTATTTACTATTTTGATAGTTGCAATGCTACTTGATGAAGTTACTCATGCTTCTTTTATAGGTCTAAATATTTTGTCAAATTGAACAACCTAATATTGTTTGTAGAGTTTCATAAAAATGTAAATGTCTTCTGTTCAAAGGAAAGTGGAGTAATAATGGGTAAATAAATGTCAAAATGGGGGGAGGAAAAGGAATCCATTGATTTAACTTTGCATACCTCTCTGACACTCCAAACATTGCGTGAGGCTTTTAACCCCTTGAATTCTAGAATGTTTCCAACACATTGTGTTGTAGGACCCCTTAGCATTTAGGGAGTTAAAAGGCCCAGTTAAAGAGGACTTGTCTCCTTTCCAATCCTCGACAGGAGCCACCATCTTGAAATAATGTACTTGATTATTCATCCCCATTAATTTATTTCACCTGTCTGAAGGAAACAAATAGGTTCTAGCAGATTAAGGCAGGGTTCACATGGACCACTAAAACATCTCTAAAATTCAGCACTGTTTTACCTATTAAGTCCCCTCTAATCTCCTGGGATCCCTCGGTGATCCACTCTCATTAGTACAGTGAACAAGGACTGGGTCATGTGAGCATCAGCTGAATATTATTGACCAATACCCATTTTGGTTGGCAAATCACTGGAAGTTGCACATGGCATCACAACCTCCAACAGAGCCCGAGTGATTGATATGCACGACCACCCATCAACCACTATGCAGATCATGACTGTAGCATCTTGCATGTGTTCAGTCATAAACACACTAAACCTGCAGCATGCTGTGTTCTGGTGCTTTCTGTTAGGGAACAATTGCCCGGGTAAACGGCACCAAATGGTTAAATGTAACAATTTGTTAACAATTGTCCATGTGAACTCTAACTAGGAACATGAAGAGAGATTTTCTGGAGATGTGATTAATAATTCAGCTTTATCTGACCATGTCAGAAAACAAAGCTTTGTCAAGATCAAATAGACCCAGTTTAAAAAAAAACAGCCAATGGAAGTTTTTCAAGCACAGTAAGCCATCCAATTACCTGTGCTGTGAAAAACTACCGCATGGAAAACAAAAAACCACGTTGAGCACTAAATTTTGCACCCATTGGAAACTATCAAAAATACTGTAAATTTCCAATTAATTTACATTCGGTGTGCAGTAACATGCTTTAAGGGATCCCATTTTATTGCCAAAAATCTGCGCCTGTTTTTTTGGTGCAGAGTCCCTTAACGCGTGTTTGAAACTGCCGATGCTGGAATTGAAGGGAAAAGAAAAACTGAAAAAAACCCTAAGTGACCAGTGAATGTATTAATATGGGGCCTTAATCCTCATATCAGTACCTCCAACTTACTGAAAAAATGTGTTTAATGTTAGAAAAATTAACCCTATGAGTGCCAGTGGGGTAGGCAACACATTGCAGAGCATTGCATAATTTACTGGCATTCTCTGGGTTAATCCCCTTAAATATAACAACATCCCTTGAAATCAAACCGTTACCTGTAATCTGATGTCCAGCTACAGAACCCTGGTCAGGTACTGTCCTTCTTCTTTAATCTTCTATCTTCCGGCTTCTTCATTCTTGTCTTCTGTTCTTCATCCTTGTCAAAATATAATGGCACTGCAACTGAAAAAAAATCTCCAAATTATAGATCCCCACCCCCAAAGATATGCAACAAAGATATACAGGCTTTAACCTTTGAGTTGAGGAGGGGTACACATTCCAAGGGTTAATTGTATTCTGGCATTCCAAGAGTTAAGAGAAGTCTGATTGTGTTCCAAGAGTTAATTGTAGGCAGGATTGCAGAGAAAAAAATCCCCACAGAAAGTTACATCTCGGGCCGTTGCCTGAGCCATTCTGTGGAAAAACTGAACATAGACTGGCTTTTATATGGCCAGTCTCTGTTCAAAATAGTTCCTATGCTACAGTTGGCTGGGATGTGTGCTTACACACCTCCCATCCAATCATCTTCTAGCAGGGGGCTGACAAAACCTGCAGCGTACAACTAATTCTTGGAATGCCATCAGACGTCTCAACTCTTGGAATGACAGCATACAATTAAGGGCTGTATTTCTTTGTTGCATATCATTGGGGGGACATCTTTAATTTGCATTTTTTTTTTTAAAGTATTTACAGTGACATGTGTGGGACAAGGCTGAAGAAGAGAAAACAGAAGATGAGATGAATGAAGATGACAAAAAAGAAGACTGATAGTGGATTACAGATCTGGGTTATGGGTGTTAGGACAGTGTTAAGGCTAGTAGTGTTGAAGTTTACTGTTAGGGGTAGTGTAGGGTTAGTGTTTGGGAGGGTGACTGTGTTTTGGCACACGCTCTGTGTTTGACCCACTGTCAGCAGTTTTCTTTTCCTGTTCCCATTTCTCATACTATTTAGCATGAGTTTTGGGAAAAAAAAAATGGGAAGTTGGATTACAAGTTGGGTTCTGTTGCCTGTTGAGGTTTCTGTTGGTAGGGCAATTGGATACCTACAGTAACGCAGTGTGTGTACTGCCGGTATCCATTTTTGCCCTATCAACAGTTTTTCCAGCAACACTTGGATCAAGCCCTAGATTCCCTAACTTCTAAACTAAAATTATCTACAACTATAAAACTGCTTTAAAAACAAAAAGCGCAAGGTACAGGCAGTTTGAATAGATACATTTAATGAGAGTAAATTACTTTGCAAATGACAGGACCATTTGAATACAGTGTCCGCTTGGAAGTGTTGGAAGTTTTATTTCTACCCTATTTTTAAGTTGGTTTACTCCAGAATTACTTCGCTTTCTTTTGAGCACAGATTCCTTAGAAACATGAAATCATTGATATATGCACTAATCTAGACCACATGATTCCCTCCAGCTGTTGGGAACTACAACTACTGTAATACCTAGCCAGTGAATGGCTGGCTGGGGTTGTTGGGAATTGTAGTCCATAATGGCTCCTAATCTAGATTCTCAGTACTATGTGCAGATAATGACTAAACATGTGGATGTACAATTATAAAGTGCTTTGTGGTTCACTGATAGGTGAAAGTCCCATATTGTGTATTTTAATGGAAATAAATAAATATTATTTATAGCTGTTGCACCATGGACAGTTCGTGATTGTGGTTTTGGGAAAAACAAATAATCCTATTTAACCATTTGAGTGCCAGAGGGGACGCAACGCATTGCTTTGCAATGTGTTGCGTACCCCTAGGGCACTCAAAGGGTTAACTGTAACATGCCTCTACCAAACACTGTACCGTACATATCACACAGTACGAATGTGTAGTAAAATATATATAAAAGAATCTTTGGTGTGTTAAAACAATGTTTCCTCAGCTTCATGCTGTGATGGAGCCATTTATTTCTCCAAAATATCTGTGATCTCTTACAATCAGGCCTTTTAATACCCTAAGATTGCAATGCATTGGAGAACACTCTGGCATCAATGAGGTTATTGTAATATCTATCCAGTGTAATTGAGTGATAGTTGGGAGTGACAATGTAATGCTAATTTATTATTATAAATTATATCTGATTATATTTTTTCAATAGTTAACCAGTTTAAAAACACAATTGCAGGGTGCAAAATGTTAGTCTTGCCCACATCCACTGGTAGTCACAGAACCAACATATGCAGTCTGCCACTGCAGCCTTGGTCCTCTGACTGGCATTACTTGAACAATTTCTATAGAACCCCCTTCAGAGGACTTTAGGGTTCCACAGAACACAATCTGAGAACCATTGAATTAGAAGGCCAAAACAGCAGTGAGTGGGGAAGTTGATTGACTAATGAATTTCCAAACTGTTCTCTGCTGTATGTACTGCATAAGCGAAGGAGCCCACATTTATATGTGTTTGGTATCTAAAAAGTGAACATACCATGTGACTTCATTTGCATGGTACTGCATACAAGTCTGGCAGTGCCGAATCTTTGCTGGAGATGGGTTTTTGTGATCTGTTTCCTACATGTGAATTTACACACACACATTTATTATATAGGTGCCTGAGATGGACAAGTTACATATATATATATATATATATATATATATATATATATATATATATATATAATACACATACAAAACTGGAACAATTCCAGGCAAATCCAACTGCACTGTAAAGGGACAAAAAATCTTCTTGAATAGATAGGTCTCCCAATGCACCATAGATCAATCAATGGGTATTTTTTGTTTCTAATGACTTTGTTGGTTTGCACCCGAATTTATCCACCTTTAGTTTGTTTAGATGACATTTAATGATTTTGTGGTTTTTTTTATTTTTTGTTTTTTTTTTAACGTTTGAATGGGCATTTACAATCCAGTCCCAATGCACCTTAAACAATTTATCACTTCATTTGTGTGTGTAGTCACAACAGCTTTTTTTGTCTCCATTATTCTTGATAGTTCTGTGATGTTCAAATAACCTGGTGCTGCTTGCCTGTTTTAGCCTGATTAATGTGAAAAAGGGACATTTAAAATAGAATTGTCACTTTGTAACTAATAATTGATCTAGAAAGGCATTCAAAATCACCTATATTTTATTCATCTTTTTTGTTTCAAGCACTAGTCTGAGATATTTAGATTTGTAAATTTATGCAGCTGAGCTTCTACTTGCCAACAGGAAGTGATAGTTGGTAGTGCAGAGGAGTGTGAAATGACATACGTAAAGTAAATGTATCGATCTGTTTTAAATAAAAAAAATGTTTTTACAACAAATTGATATTTTGAAATATATCGCCTATTTGTTACAAAGTGTCAGGTCTGCGTACCCCTCTGGCGCGCACAGGGTTAATCATACATGCGTACAGTATAATTTACACTTCAAAGTACCATGTTACTCCATGATTATCAGAAAGTATTTTTTATTATTATTGTTAAATCATTAAACAGTGGGCTGATCTAAGGTGACCATATTTTTAAAATGAAATCCGGGAACTTTTTTTTTCTCCACACCCTGTCTACACTCTATCCACCTCCACACACTGCCCACACTCAGGCTGCCTCCACACCCTGCCCACACTCTGGCTACCTCCACACCCTGCCCACACTTGTACTACCTCCACACCTTGTCCACACACTGCCCACACTCTGGCTACCTCCACACTCTGCCTACCTCCACACCCTGTCCACAAACTGTGTCCACCATCACACCCTGTCTACTTCCACAAACTGTCCAGCCCATCCTCCTCCACACACTGCTCATCCTGTCCTCCACACACTGCCCACCTAGCACTGTCCATTCCTACATTACCCACGCTGTCCAACTTCACATTGTACACCTCCACACTGTCCTTCTCCTCAAACTGTCCACCCTGTCCTCCTCCACACACTGCCCACCCTGTCCTCTTCCACACACTGCCAACCTTTTCCTCCTCCACATACTGCACGCCCTGTCCTCCTCCCCGCCCTGTCCTCTTCCACACTGCCCATCTCTACAAACTGTCCAGCCTTTCCTCCTCCACACACTGCCCACATCAGCACTGTTCATCCCTACATTACCCACACTGTCCAACTTCACATTGTACACCTCCACACGGCCCTTCTCCTCCAACTGCCTCCACACTGTTCACCCTATCCTCCTCCACACATTGCCCACATTGTCCACCCCCACATTGCCCACCCTGTCCAACGTCACACTGTCCACCTACACACTGCCCACCCTGTTCTTCTCCACGCATTCCTCACTTCCACATTGCCCACCCCCACATTGCCCACCCTGTCCAACTTCACATTGTCCACCTCCTCATTGCCCACCCTGTCCAACTTCACATTGTCTACCACCACACTGCCCACCCTGTCCAATTTCATATTGTCCACTGCCACACTGCCCACCCTGTCCAATTTCACATTGTCCACCTCCACATTGCCCACCCTGTCCAACTTCACATTGTCTACCGCCACACTGCCCACCCTGCCCTTCTCCACACATTGTGCACTTCCACACTGCCCACCCCCACATTGTCCACCCAGTCCAACTTCACACTGCCCACCCTGTCCTCCTCCACACACTGCCCACTTCCATAATGCCCACACTGCCCACCCTATCCAACTTCACAATGTCTACCGCCACACTTCCCACCCTGCCCTCCTCCACACATTGCTCACTTCCACACTGCCCAGACCCACATTGTCCACCTCCACACTGTCCACCCTATGCTCCTCCACACACTACCCACATTGCCCACTCCCCATGTTGCCCACCCTGTCCAGCTTCACATTGTCTACTGCCACACTGCCCGCCCTGTCCAATTTCACATTGTCCACCGCCACACTGCCCACCCTGCCCTCCTCCACACTGCCCACTGCCACATTGTCCACCCAGTCCAACTTCACATTGTCCACGGCCACACTGCCCACCGCCACATTTTCCACCCAGTCCAACTTCACATTGTCCACTTCCACATTGCCCACCCTATCCTCCTCCTCCACACATTGCACACTTCCATAATGCCCACATTGCCCACCTACACACTGTCCACCCTGTCCAACTTCACAATGTCTACTGCCCACTCTGCCCTCCTCCACACATTGCTCACGTGCACTCTGCCCACATTGTCCACCCACACATTGCCTACCCTGTCCAATTTCACATTGTTCACCTCCACACTGCCCACAACCACACATTGCCCACTCCACACTGCCATCATTGTCCACCACCACACTACCCACCCTGTCCTCCTCCACACATTGCTAACTTCAACACTGCCCTACCTTCATTCAGACCCCTGGCATTATGGCATGGAGGCCGTGGTGAGGTGAGCTCTGCAGTCTGGATTGCTCTGCTTGCGCTCTGAAGCAATTTCTATGTGCCCTCCCTCCCTTGGTTCATCATCTCGTGATTACATCATTGCACATGGTACACATGCGCAGTATTCAACTAGCTTCATTTCACGGAGTCTAATAGACTCAATGAAGAGAAGCGGAATGTCAGTGCCAGGCACTGGGATCTGGGGACGTTTCTAGAGACAGACTCCTTTCAGGGACAGTGAGCTGAATCCGGGGACTGTCCCCAGAAACCGGGGACTTCTGGTCACCCTAGGCTGATCAGAAAAGCTTATGATCAAGTGCCAAGTTGCACAAAACATTTAAGGTTGTCATCCAGGATTTCTGATCTGTCCACTGTTTTAACGATCTAAAACATGAGTTAACTTGTCACTCATCTCCCTTGACTTCTGTAGTTTTAGTGTGTGGATTCCTTTGAACGATTCATATTTTCTTGCATATATCGTCTGTTTAAGCCAGCGTTAGTGCTCACTGACAGACTCGTGAAGGGAAGGGGCCACTGTGTTTCCATGGCAAAGGGGAGGGATCACCATGTCCCTCTTGTGACAGTAGTCCATAGAGGTCCCTCCCCTTCTCTGTGTTGAAGAAGGTTGACACTCCCCTTTGCTGTGGTAAAGGGGAGGGGCCATCTTGCCCCTGTTACTGTGTGCTTACAGACATGACTGGCAGGAGATGAGGATGTGCATTCATTACTCACAATGTATGTTTATCACTAACCATTTATGTAGAAATAATGACGTAAAGGCAGGTGGAATAATAAAAACCCATTGCCCCTTTTGTATCTCCCAAAACAAATCATCAGGTGGCTGGAACAAACTATTAAAACAAAATATCAGAAGAAGAATAAAATCTAAGACAAATACTTTTTTTTTTTTTTTTTTTTTTAAATTAAAATAAAAAATACCTACATGTTCCCTGTAGTCAGTACGTATCACCGGCTTATCTATACAGGATACACTAAAAGTTCAGGGCAAATAGCTAGGGGGAACCATAAAATGCAGTAATTGAGGTGCATATGTTTTTATTATTGTAATTAATGAGTGTTTAGATTTTGAATCTTCACCTGTTAATCATTTAACACATTATTTCTTCAGTATCAGAGATACTGTGGAAAGTTTGTTCTTAGGTAGCAACAGGTTGTAATTATTAGTCCATTTAAGTAACCATTTCCGGTGGTTAGTGACAATATTCAGTGTGAGTAGTATTCTTATTATTGAGCTACATGTGATGTTTTCTGATTCTTGTTGCAAAAAGAGTGAGAGGCTCTCAGCCAAACCCTGATATACATTTCCGCTTCTGTGGATTTCAAAGATACAACTGGTCCGCTTCAGCACACAGACAGGATATTTTGTATCCATAAGCAATAACCCTAAGAATTCTACAAATTAAGAGACTCTTGCCAAGAACGAACAAGTAAGTGCTTGTGAGCAGGGATCTCTCGGCCAGTTGTATCAGTTTGTACAGTTGTCATATGTTTGTACCTCTTTATAAATGAATAGAGGTGATTATAATCATGCTTAATAGCTCTCTCTGTGCCATTACAGAGGAAATGTCCAGCCCCAAATGACAGAAATTTGTTCTTTCCATAAAAGTACCAGCAGATTCCAGACATCATTTTCTGTCTTTCTGGGATTCATCAGTGGGGAGCATCTGATCTCTCTAGGTCTGGCCTGGTTCTAGGATTTGTTGAGCCTGGTGAGAAATTTATTTTTGAAGGTTTTTTTTTCTCCCCTCCCTTTTAATCTATTGAATTAAAATACACACAGACACCCCTGGCCCCCAAAAACCATAATGGGAAACAGAGCAGGACAATGCACCATTATAGGAAACTAGCATGGTAATGCACAATTATGTCACCATTAGCCCCCTCAATCCCCAGTCTATTCTCCTTCTCATCCAGTATGTTATCCCATCTTTCCCTCCCTGGTCTTTTATTCCTCCCTTCTTTCCCTCCTCCTCTCGCTTACGCCCTCTTTCAACCCCCTGTCCTCCCTCCTTTAGTCCTTCCCCTCCCTTTCGCCCAGTCCCCCCCTTTTCTCTCTCCTCCATCTCCACTCTCCTCTAAGTCTTTTTGATCCCCTCTCTCTCTCCCCCTTAGTCACCCTTCTTCTCTTTCCACCGTTATCCTCCTGGTGAATGAGATATGACACACCAGCCATGTTCCACTGTCCAGTAATAGTAGTCACAGACTATAATGTACACTTACATCCCAAACTGTGTTCTTCTGTCCCACTGGTAGTCTCAGACTACCACACTGTCTGATACCACAGGCTTGTTCCACTGTCCAGTGGTAGTTTAAGACTCCCAAATATACTCTGACACCCCCAACCTTGTTTTACCAGTCTTCTGCTTTTGCCCTTGTCATTTTTACCCTGCCTTTTCTGCCCCTCTCTATAATCCCCTGGTCTTTCAACACCCCTCTCTCTTCCCCCCTCCACTATTTTCCCAATTTTTGTTTATCCACTCTTTCACCCCTTCAAGCTCTATCAGTCTTTCAAATCCCTTTCTGTATTTCGTTCAGTCTTTTCTCCTGTTTTTCCTCTTCTCTTCCCCACTCTTTCACCCCTTAAGCTCCCCCAGTCTATAACTGTTTTTCCCTCTCTCCCCCTGTCAGGCTCTCCCACTCTTTCAACCATCTCACCCTCCTATAGTCTTTTCCAATTTTTTCTTCCTTTTTCTCTCTCCCAGTGTCCCTCCCTGGAACTCTCTCCCCCCCCCCCCCGCTTGCCAGCTTTTGGTGGCACACGAGGGAGGTCCTCATGATGATCCCTGGTGGCCAGTAGTGTTTCTAACAAGAGGTCTATGCTTCCTTCAGTATAGTCCTCTATGTAAAGCTACCACACAGTACTCAGTCTGCATAATAATATAATATTCCCCCAGGAGCAACAACTTTTAGAGTCAGTGGCTACTCTTAGAGCAATATCAAAAGAGGAGTTATATTTGAATATATTTTAATAACTAGGATTAACCTATATCCTGGCCTGCCCAGCATTTCTAACTCTCTCTCCTTATCTTACTCTCGATTTACATGTTAAAATAATTAGTGCGCGTGTGTTAGACGTCCCTACTGACTGCAACAATTTTCTCATGCTCCTGACCTCTCCAGGAATTACCTTCATTATAACCTCCTTACTTTCAAAATTCACCAAAAATATTCCAAGGACCAAGCTCTACTCCACATTCCACATACCTGGATTTACCAAAATTCAACGGATGGTATTATAACACAGAGATATACAGCGGATTGAAATCTACTTCCCCTGGACCCTCTTACTGCTAAGAAGAGATACCTCCACTGGAACACCACAAACAGGGTAGATTGAAACTATAAACTGACTCTTCTCCAGTTGTTATCTGGGTTTTGTATTGATCATCCATTCAGCAATGCCCAGATTTAATTTCTAAACACTCAGAAAACGTATTGATGAAATATATTTCACTGAAGCACACAGGTTTTGAACTCCTGTAATCTGAACTGCATGCTTGCTTTTTTATCTGTTATCTACAAAGCATCCTGACGTGCAAAAATCCACACCTCACACTGGCCTGCATCCTATAGAACAGGACAATGTGACCATCACCCACAGCTGACATCCCTGCAAAACTTCGATGCTATTTTATCCCTATGAGTACTGAGGGAATGATCACCTATACTCACCTCCAGTTGTTAATTGGGTTTTGGATTTGATCATCTATTCAGCAAACCCCAGGTTTCATTTCTACACACTCTGAAAACTTATTGATGAAAAAACAGAGAAACAAAAAGAAAAATAAAATCAATTGTATACTTCACTGAAACATATTTGAAACACTGCAATCTGACCTTTATGCATGCTTTCCTATCTATTATCTACAAAGCAACCTGAATTGATCATCCCCCACAGCTAACATCCCTGCAAAACTCAGATGCTATTTTAACCCCTTCACTGCTGAGGCAATTCTGCCTCATATCTCTATTCCCTACAACCCCCAAAAATGGTCTCTCCGCTCAGCCCCCTCGCAAGTGGTTACCTTAAAATCGCTCGGCATCTTCAAAGGTGCTCACCGGGGCTGCCATGGTGCAAAATCAAAACTCAAAGGGATAGTAATACTTCGTTTTAACTTTATTTCATTTTGTAGGCATTAAAAATACATGAAGAATGATATAAGTCTTATCTCTCAATCCTTTATGGTTTAGGAGATATTCACAAGCAAAGTTCCCCTCCCCGCCCCTTTTACCTAGTGTAAGACATCTCTTCTCAGATGTGGATCAGGTTGTATGACAGTACAGATAACAGAAGGGGACAATTTTCTTTGTATGAAAACAATGAAAGCCCTTCCCCCCTTGACAAGTTTTTCAGCTTTTTCCATTATCTTAATTGAAGATTGTCCCTCTCTGCAGGCTACCTGGGCATCTCCCTTCTGATCTGGTTGAACAGGGGGGGGATACTTTGTTTGTGAATATCTCTTAAACCATAAAGGATTGAGAGATAAGACGTATATCATTCTTCATGTTTTTTTAATGCCTACAAAATAAAATAAAGTTAAAACGAAGTATTACTATCCCTTTAAAGTTCAATCTCCTGACACTATCATAGCCACTCCGCCACTTCTGCCTGCAAACCCAATTGAAGTGATTCACTCCAGAAGCCACAAAAAGTGCACATTCAAATCAAGGAAAACTCTTTGTGTGATCCCCATAAGAAGACACATATGGCGCAGACAGATTTTGCGCATGTTCTAATCCAGGAAGCTAAATACCGAACGCTTCTTGAATTGCGCATAAAAAACCTCCATTTTACGACAACAGTACACAGACGTGTACTGTTGCATTAGGCACATTCGCTATTCCACTCACACAGATTTGTTATTCTTAACCGCGCCCACAAAAAAATAAACATACGCAGCCATTCGCTAATCTTGAATTTTCATGCGCAATTCAACAAAATCATGCGCAAACCTGTTCCCTACTGGATTTCACACGGGAAATAGCGATTGCACAGGTTTCCTGCATCACGCCAATTGTTTCCAAACTACAGAGCAAGAACTCAGAACCCCAAGACTGTCCAATCAGATCAATCCTGTGCAATGCCAGAGCGATAAAGAACAAAAGAGCTATTATCACCAACCTTATTGAAACATGTGAATTAGCGTGCATTACAGAATCGTGGCTAGATGACAATGCGGGGCATATCCTAGCAGCAGGTGTTCCAGGCAATTATACAGTGTTCCATCACCCGAGACAAGAGCGTAAGGGAGGTGGAGTAATGATCTGTGTCAAATCATCCTTAAACCCCAGGCCAATATCAGTCCACACACCCCAATCTTTTGCATGTGTAGCTGCTAGCATCTCAATAGAGGATTTTGGATATTGTTAATATACAGACCCCCAGGAAATGGGAAGAGATTTCTTCAAGAACTGTCAGACCTTTTGACTGGTTTAACTCTTGAACACCCTAGATGGATTATATTGGGAGACTTCAACACTTGGATTGATGACACACTATCCCAACTTGGGCAGGACCTCCTCAGCCTGATGAGTGCGCTCGGCTTCATACAAATAGTTGCCACTTCCACCCACAGAAAAAGTCATACACTTGATCTAGTGTTCCAGTGTGGACTAAAAGTGTCGCCAGTAACTGTAAATTCAGTTGTATGGTCAGACCACCACTCCATACACTTTTCCATTGGATCACAATCAGCAAGACCACAGCCTTAGAACCTGGTCAAACACCGCTCATTAAAAGGGGTGACCCCATTGGACGTAACATCAGATATGGATCTAAATGAACTGATGGGCACTTGTTAAGACCCTGGCTCCTTAGTCCATGAGGAACACCCTAGAAAGCATTGCACCATCATGGATATGAACTATCAAAACTCACAGTAATGCACCTTGGTTTGATAGCACCATCAGAGAACTGAAGAGAACAGGCCGTAAACTCGAGAGAAGGTGGCGCAGGACACATGACTCAGAGGACAAAGTCGCTTTTACCAATCACCTCAATGAATATCAATTTAAGATAACTCAGAAAAAATCCTCATTTTTGTCATTCGAAATCACACTCTCCCACAACAGACCCAGGCAACTGTTTTGTACAGTAGAAAGGCTCTGCAAACCAGCATACATGCATATACCCACACACTTTTCTCAAGATAAGTGTAAAGAATTTGCGATCTTCTTCACAGAAGAGATTTCCTCCATCCGAGCCTCTTTCACAGCAGGCCAACCAGTTACCCACCAGAACCACTACAGCGGAAGACCAGATTCCCCCAGTTTATGGTCTACGTTTACAAATGTGTATATAGAGGAAGTTAAAAGAACCATGCAAAAGTTGCATCCCATAGTGGAGTGTTCACTAAAAACTGGAATCTTTCCGGATCCTTTAAAAGAAGCAGTGGTAAGACCCCTCCTAAAGAAACCTTCGTTAGACCCAGACTGCATAGCAAATTACAGACAAGTATCCAACCTTCCATTTCTGGGGAAAGTCATTGAAAAAGTAGTGGTAACTCAACAGGAGGCCCATGTATCAAGCCATAACACCTTTGATCCTTTCCAGTCAGGTTTCAGATGCCACCACAGCAGGGAAACAGTGCTAGTCCAAGTGCTAAATGATCTCCTTTTGGTGAGAGACAAAGGTGATTACTCCATCCTAATCCTCCTGGATCTCTCAGCTGCATTTGACACCATACATACGAGTGAGAAGGGATGAAGTCGTTCAGTGTGCAACTCAATGTCGATGAGTGCGAAGGAGAGAGAGAGAGAGGAAACGCGTGGCAAATACAAGCATACCATCCCACTTCCTCCAATGCCTCTTTCCCCTCCACCCACTTCCTCCAATGCCTCTCTCCCCTCCAAGAATATGTCCTCAGCCTTCTTGATGCTGCGGGCTTTACAGCCACCTGGAGCACCAATAAATGAAGGCATTTAGTGTGTACACATTGGAATTGCCCTTTTCTGCTTCATAAATTGAATCTCATTCATTCCTAATTCCCTACCTCCTTTGTCCAATTGCTATTACCACTTTTGCTCCACAAAAGGAGAGTGGAGCAAACGTAGCAATCGCAAGGAGACAAAGGAGGTAGGGAATTAGAAATGAATGAGATGTTACTAAATATTCCATTTCTGAAGCAGCCCTGCGCTCTGATCACTTAATCAGTCACCCAGTTTGACCCAGGTGACTGATTAAATGATGGGACCGCAGAGCTGTCATTCATTCATTCATTTCTTGTTGCTGCCGGCTGCTGTAAAGCCGACAGCAACAAGAATGCTGTAAATACCTTTGGGGGTCGCCCCATGTATCAGCTATCCTTTTGGATAGCTTATACATGGTAGGGGGGCTATCAAGAGAGGTCCTGGTGCCCCACATTGAGGTCTGATTGTCAAATATCCGCTTAAAAGCACAAATAGGCTATATGGAACATAACCTGTATGTGTGTCATGTTTTTATAGTACAAATGTCGGCCTCATGTTAGGGGGTGTCATGAGGGGTCATGACACCCCCTTGAGGTCTATTGTGTATATAATTAATTTAAAACAGTTTTTTAATAAAAATGTTTTTCAAACACACACATATACAGGCAAGGTATGTAGTCCATACCTTGACTGTTAACCCTATGAGTACCAGAGGGGTAGCAACCACATTGCAATGTGTTGCTACCTCTCTGGTACTCATAGGGTTAATCTTGCAATACAAAATATGAGGGCATGACGAGTATAATAGGAGAAGAAAAATGTCAGCTGAAAATGGTGAAAGAAAATCATGGGAGCACTGTAGTCGACTTTTCAAGGGGGTGTTTAAAATGTCGGATGTACAATATTCGTCTAATTAATATGGTGAAAGAAAGCACTGTAAGTCCACTTTGGAAGGGGAAACACAGAAACATAGAATTTGAAGGCAGATAAGAACCATTCTGCCCATCTAGTCTGCCCATTTTCCTACTGTAAAAAAAAACAAAAAAAAAAAAAAAACACAACCTCAAACCTTTTTTGGTCCTTGGTCTTTTCTTATGTTAAGGACCGCCTTATGCCTATCCCATGCATGCTTCAATTCTGTCACTGTATTAACTTCTACCACTTCTGCTGGTAGGCTATTCCACTTGTCTACTACCCTCTCAGTGAAGGAAAACTTCACTGAGAGGGTTAATTGTCGACTACAAACAATATTTGTCGGATTAATGTGGTGGAAGAAATCACAGTAAGTCGACTTTTAAAAAGGGGGGTTAATATGTCGAGGGGGGGCACTCTGTCGGATTTTGTTATGTGGGGAACACATCTAACACTGAACTTGATCTTTGTTGTTAAATGTCCGCCTATTTCCTTGGACTTTGACATTTTGCGTGTTTTTTGTATGCAGTAGTCGGAAAAAAGCAGACCGCGCCAGTTTTGTTACTACTCTGAGAAGTGCTGTCTACACCAGTTTTGTTTTACCGTGGTTCAGCAACAGAATGCCGATGTAACACGTTTGAAAAATTCACGTTACTTGTTTTTCTTGTAACGCTGGTTTTAGCTCGGTTAATAGAATCGAGCCCCCAGAGTATTGTGTACAGTACTAGAGACCCATCACCAGAAGGATATACATACTCTATAGAAAATTCAGAGAAGGGCTACTAAAATGGTGACTGGTTTACAGGAAAAGAAATTTCAGAATAGACTAAATGATCTGAGCATGTATAGCCTGGAAGAAAGAAGAGAGAGAGGGGATAAGATAGAAACATTCAAATACATGAAGGGATTCAACAAAGTGCAGGATATATGTACATTTCAAAGGAGTAAAAATGTTAGGACAAGAGGCCATAGTTTAAAACTAGAGGGACAGTGGTTTAGATGTAATGTAAGAAAGTTTTACTTCACTGAGAGGGTGGTAGATAAGTGGAATAGTCAACCATCAGAAGTGGTAGAAGTTAATACAGTGACAGGATTTAAGCATGCATGGCATAGGCATAAGGTTGTTCTGAACATAAGACAAGAACAAGGACCAAATAAGGTTTGAGGCTTATAAAGTAGGAAAATTGGCAGACTAGATGGGCCAACTGGTTCTATTTGCTGTCAAATTCTATGTTTCTATGCATGTATGATGCATTTACTGTGTGTAAGCATGATTTTGGAGACTCTACGTGTTAGATTTTTCTTTTCCAACACTTCTTGATAAAAACAAAGTGTATCTGTCACCTCCAATTAATCTTCATAGTATTTGGGTCATGGAGAGTGGTATTTCAGTACTGTCAGAGTTGTAGTTCAAGAGTAATTGAATGATAAAGTATCCCCCTCCCACCCCTTTTACCTAGTGTAAGCCGCTTCCCGTCAGATGTGGAATCTGGTCCCTTGACCGGACAGCTTGCAGCAAGGGACAATCTTCTTACTGTGTCCGTAAAAGGAAAACCCTGCACCCCTTAACATGTTTTTCCTTATGCTCACTGAAGATTGTCCCTCTCTGTGATCCATACGGACAGTCTTGCTGCTCTGAGGTGAGCAATGCTACATCAGTAAAAGGGGAGGGAGGGGGATACTTTATTATTCAATTCCTCTTGAACTACAACTCTGACAGTATTGAAATATCACTGTCCAAGGCCCAAATACTATAAAGATTAATTGGAGCTGCTTTTATTTTGAAACATTACTATGCCTTTAAGACAAGCTTAGTTTGTTTTGCAGAGAATTAAAAGGGTCTTATATTTTGTGCTAGGTACTTTTCTGTTAAATAGTTTTTGATGGCATAGTATGGCACTTCATTCTAATTTAAGTATATAAAATAATCTTTGATAACTAATGAGATATCTCTCTAGCAATCCAGGTTACGCCTCTCAATATGGGTTCAGATAGTGTGTATATAATTTCATATAGATGCAAAATGTCCAATAGAGGTAAATCACTAAAACATATCAAAATGAATTTAAGTAATAGAAAAATGATACGTACAAATTAAGTATTTCCAAAGACTTATGTATTTGCTGCACATCTAGAGTAGACAGGACTTCCCACTATCGCAATCTGCAGTAACAAATAGAAGAAAATGACTGTGCAAAAGACTCTTCTAGGTGTAGTATTTTAACCCTTTGAGTGCCAGAGGGGTATGCAATGCATTTGAAGTCAATGTGTCAAGTACCCCTCCGGCACTCAAAGGGTTAAGTAAATTGTTGAACCATCACCTTCGCCCTTATGCCAGAGGCATAAATAGAAGCCACCGGGCCCTGGTGCAAAAGTTGCCATGGGCCCCCCCCAACCAAATTGGAGATCTCCACTGGACACCTCCACAATGCTCACCATCTCCACATCGCCCCCCCATCTCCATATTTCCTCCACATTGCTCCCCCCCCCAGTGTCCATTTCCTACCTCCCTGGTGGTCGAGCGGCATGACAGGAGAGGTCTGTGCCTCCTTCTGCACAGATCTCTATACTTCGGAAGCTCCCGTGCAGTCTTCTCTTAAGTAATGCAGAGTTCTGGGAGATGTCATCTTCCAGTGCTCTGCATTACTAATGAGCCAAAGAGGGAGCTCAGCTGCTAGAGGTCTTTGCCGAAGAAGGCACAAACCTCCGCATGTTGTGGGCGCCGGGCGGGGGGGGGGGGGTCACAGGGGTCAGCCGGGCCCCTGGAGTGATGGGCCCAGTCACAGGTGTAACCCCTGCAGCCCCTATTGTTAAGCCACTCACTTATGCTCCCTTTAGAAGTATACTTACATTTTCTAAAGGTGTAAGTCCACCTCTAAGGTTTTTTTTGGTGATCCCTGATATACACCCCAGGCTAATGGCCCAATGTTCAAAAGAAAGGTGGAGGAGTCCTGGGCCATTTGCACTATAGGGGAGAACTAAAAATTCCACATATTCCCATTGATTTAAATGGGGCTTTTAACCCATTGCGAAGCCTCTCTAACATTCAATGGGTTAAAATCCCCATTTAAATTAATGGGAATTTTTAGTTCTTCCATACAGTGCAAATGGTTTGCCCCAGAACGCCTCCACTTTTCTTTTGAACGTATGGCTCTTGCAAGTGCCCTTGTCCTCTAACTATTGTTTTTTCACCTACATCGCCACGTTTTATATAGAACTCTGGAGTCTTATCTGGTCTGACAGGGGATACTAATTCCCCTGTGTTGACTAGTGGCGGCTCCAATAAAACAAGACAAAAATCCTCCTTAATTAAAGGAAAAGATAGAAGGACAAGAAATGATCTATATACATATATAAATGTGTGTGTGTATATATAATATAAATCCTATATAATAATTCGCTACAAAGTTTGTAACAATGCAGTCATGCACAGTAGAGACTGCCAGTGATGAGGCTGATTCAGAGCGGGGATGTCCGACAGAGGGTCCTGCTCTGTATCAGCTGCGGCACGGGCAGTCTCTACTGAGCATGAGTGCATTGCGACCGGCTGGCACTGTATAAGCCGCGGCATGGGCAGTCTCTACTGTGCATGACTGCCGTGCGACCTGCTGGCAGTGGCACTTTGGCCCGTCTAACGGGCTCTTCAACTTGTGTGTGTGTGTGTGTGTGTATGTATGTATATATATATATATATATATATATATATATATATATATATAATATAATATTTGATCAAGTTACTTTATACCAAAATATTTATAGAGAGACTCATCATGGGACTTACAAACAAATACATATATTGGCAAAATAAAAAGAAAAACCATAATAATACTAATAATCTGCACAGTGTGCTACTCCGTTCTAATCAAGACCCAGCTCACCACTTGCTTTTCCTAAATTCAGTCGTTACACTGTGTGTGGTAATACTGGCCCAGAACAGAAATTAATTAACATGAAATGCCACACTGTGCCACATAACTAAAGTTAATTTCACAAAAAGAAATGATATTACACACAAATGGCTATTACAACATATAGACAGTTTTTAACCCTTTGCGTGCCAGGGAGCTATCCAATGAATTGCGCAGCAATGCATTGAACACCTCTCTGGCACTCAAAGGGTTAAAGCCCTTAAAATACTTTCAGATCCTTGTGTGCCATTCTGTGTGTGGTGCAAAAATAAAAAAAAAACTACAGGGGAGCCCTATAAAATGTCATCACAGAGAGGGGTCACTCACACACTCACTCCAAAATACTGCAGCACCTTTGCATAACTATATAGCAATGTCATACAAATATTGTACTTATGTCCGTGGTGGTTACCATGGGCAAAATAAGGAGCTCACTGAAAGTCTCAGCTTGTGTAACGTGTGAAATTTGCTTGACATATGCAAATGCAAATAGAATGACCTTTCGAGTACTGCAGATGTCTAATACCTCATTATGTGTGGATGCAGCCATGCTTCTGTAATCCACATGCATCTTACTATTTAAATTAGTTGTCATTATTCAGTCTGTAACATCTCTCCTCTTTATGATCTCTTTGAGCCTGCTTTTGAAATGTATTAAGATATATGACAAGTAATTGGCATTTCGTTACACTTGCTGCTTGATCCTAAGGAGTTAAGCTACAGATCTTGCATCTTCAGTGTTCATCTCTGCAATTGACTTCAGTCAAACCCAATGACAGCGAGATGAATTGTTACCATGTTAACATCCAGTTCTCTTGACAACTGCAGTTTACTTCACAGTTACCATGGATTCTCCCTTTTAACATATGACATTTAGCCATGTTAATAATTACTGTTCAACATATGCTAATAGATAACCTCTTCTCAGATTAGAATGATGTGGTTCTGTTTACCTACTATATAAAGCTTTTTCAGATGCTTTATAATCTGCCTCTCTGATAAACATGAACTGGTCATTGAAGTCTACAAACCACAAGCCACTAGTGGTGCATTTCAATAAGCTAAAAAGGTGCAAACCAACTGCACATAGGAGACAAATGATGCAACTGGTTGTACTTCCTTAGGTAAATTGATTCCTTAAAGAGATAGTAATGTTTCAAAATAAAAGCAGCTTCAATTAATCTTCATAGCATTCGGGCCATGGAGAGTGTTATTTCAATACTGTCAGAGTTGTAGTTCAAGAGTAATTGAATGATAAAATATCCCCTCCCGCCCCCTTTATCTAGTGTAAACCACCTCCCCTCAGATGTGGAATCTGGTCATCAGACCAGACCCCTCACAGCAAGGGACAATCTTCTTACTGTGAGAACAATGAAAACCCTGTTTTTTTTTTCTTCAGGTCTTTCCCTTTTGCCATTTGAAAATTGGCACACTCTAAGATCCATCTGGACAGTCTTGCTGCTCTGAGGTGAACAGTGTTACATCAGTAAAAGGGGCGGGAGGGGGATACTTAATCATTCTATTACTCTTGAACTACAAATCTCTCCGTATTGAAATAACACTCTCAATGGCCCAAATACTATGAAGAGCTACTTTTAATGTGAAACATTACTATCACTTTAGCAGACAGCTCACAGCAAGGGACAATCTTCATACTTTGAGAACAATGAAAACCCTAACCCCCTTGACAGGTTTTTCCCTTATATTAATTGAAGATTGTCCCTCTCTGGAAGCCATCTGGACACCACCTTTCTGTTCTGAGGTGGGCAGTGTTACAGCAGTAAAAGGGCTGGAAGGGAGGATACTTTATCATTCAATTACTATTGAACTACAACTCTGATAGTACTGAAATAACTCTCCACGGTCCAAATACAATGAAGATTAATTGGAGCTGCTTTTAGTTTGAAACATTACTATCCCTTCAATGACTGGTGACTTGTCAGGGCTGTCACCGTCTTTTTACCCCAGAAGGACAGGTGACAGTCCTGGCACGTCACGTATTTTGTGCTTACAGCTCTCCCACCGCTGTAAGCACTAACTGGATTTGAAACTGACTGCTCCAAATCCAGAGTGGTCTTTCTCAGACCCCAGTTCAACATGCCAGCACACATCTGGTCAAAGCAGTCCTTAATCCTTTGAGTGCCAGAGGGGTACACATTGCAGAGTAATGTGTTTCACACCCCTCTGGCACTCAAAGGGTTAAGGGAAAGTAACTTCCCCTGACCGCTAGTCGTTAAAGGCCTTATTTATCAAACTAAAGACGTTCAGTTCTGGAGCAAACCAACCAGGTCACAGAGAGATATTTCCATTGT